>VYZV01013260.1:25563-72699 GCA_013401275.1 Pandion haliaetus | reverse complement strand
TTAAGTGACCGTATCCTTAGATTGGAAACCATTGTGCTCCGAGACCAGCCCTTGACAGGCTGTACACCACCATTTGCACCAATGAAGTGGGCATGTGTCTGGACCACGTGCATAAGTAGTAACACAACATAAAGTCAAAAAAAAAATCTAATCATTTCAATATGAAAAAAGCGCTGAGGCTCACTGTTCTGACAAGCCATCTTTCTCTTTTATCCTGGTGGGAATTATCTTCAGTTTCTAATAATACTCTACCATTTTTTATGCTGTAACCAGACATACTGTTACTTCACTCAATTGACAAATAAAAATTGGTGTGTCATATAATGGTCCTGTTTGTCTTGAACAAGACAATGTACCGACAAACAGACAAATTTCACACACACACGTTATGCTAGAATTCTTTTAAAGTCATAGCAGGAATAAATTGCAAAATTCTCCAAAAACCACTAGAAGGTCTCAGCAATACTGCAGCACTGCAATACTGACTGGTTGCACTGTGCTTGGTCCTTCATAGCTTAATTGAGTAATCGTGAGAAGCGCATCTTTTTTCCCCCCTCCCAAAGCTGATAGTCTTTTAATTGTATAAAAAGTGAAGGCAAGAACATTGAGCAATTGGTCATTTTGTGGCAAGCACTCCATCTTGCAGCATTAAACTTTATACCAGCTCAGTGTATTTGTTCATTCAGAGTTCATAAAAAAGATGTCTATTTTCTCTCAAAAGCCATCAATGCTGCCTGGAGGGCAAGACCCAGAGGCAGAAGCAAGATCTGAAGGGGAAAAAAGCAGAACGAGTAAGAGGAAAACAAAAAAAACTCTGATAATACTAGTATAAGTTTGAGGTGGCAGTACTGCTTCGATACATACAAGGTTTGAGAATAGGTAGCTGCAGACTGATGTTCTCCTATGTTCTTTTGACAGTGATCTTAAGACCTGGGTTTAAGAAGCTGATCCTCAAACACTTCAGGCTGTGGGAAATTGCCAAGAACTGCAGTTGGCATTGAACTAAGCTTTAAATGCTTTGTTATGCTGACTTTTGGGAGAAGCAGCCTCTCAATCTGTGTAACAGTGCTGTAACTACAGTCAGGGTGCTCAGAGCAGAGTACTTGATAACCCAGGGGGTCTGCCAGAACAGCACTCTCCCTGGGCATCCTTTCAATGCTGGAGTATTTGCATTTGCCAGACACCAGATTTGTTATTTATCCAGATATTTTGTAAGAAAGAGCTCGTAAACGGCACAGAGGAAATGAAACACACACAAGCTTACCAGAGGTCAGCCTCCATCTGATTAACATTACGTTTTGATGTAATCATATGAAATAACAAGAATTGGATACAGGCAAAATAAAAATCAAAATGAGCAAAACAATTTATGATGTCAGATATAAGTAAGGTCTTTTCTCAGGAAAGAGGACGAGAGAAATATTTCTCAGCTGCAAGAGCTAGAGAGGAAAGGTTCTGTCATTTTGGAAGTGATTTTACTACAATCAGATCAATTTGAGATGGACTTGATTCACAGGAGACAAAGGCAAACAAGAAGCATTAGACTCGCTAGTACTTCTGCAGTGGATTGGTTTTTGCCACTCACAGATTTCATTCATCTATCTCAAAAATAATTACAAAGCCTGGGATTAAAAAGTTCTTTTAATCTCCTGACATCTTTGCTTACACCCATACCATAACTCAGGATGATGAATCAACAGGCCAAAGACTGCATACATCTCACTACTCTTACCTTATTCAGCTGATCAAACCATATACCTTTTTTAAATTATTTATTTAATAAATGACATTATTTTAGGAATCTTTTCTTCCATCCATCAGCCTTTGGTTGCCTTCTGTAACCAATATGTTCTTCTACAGCAAAAAGCAGGCAGCTTCTCCTTTAAGCTTGTTGCATTGGGAAGATAACTTTGATTAATATTATCACAAAAGAATGTTAATACCTGGTTCATACCTATGACTGGACCATGTCCCTAGATCTTGAAAACTAGCAGATATATGAGCAGAGTCATAATGTGAGTTTATTTATATTTTATTTGCACTGACTTCTGTTATAAAATTAAGATTAGATTTTTTTGTTAAAAAAACCAAAACTCTAATTCAATGCTGAACTATAGACATAATTAAAGACAGAGATCACTCAAGAAAACTACATGTTCTGTACTTTTTCGTAAGGCCAGATGTAATCATCACAACCTATGAACCTACTGAAGGCCAGCAGACTATCTTTATTGTTATACTTTAGTTTTTAGCAAACTGCAACCTTTCCAAAAGGACATTCTGTAACACTCATTAACATTTTGTAAAAGTAATCTACAAGACCCAGTAAGACAGTTTTGATTAAAGGTTTTGAAAATCTCCTACTTGTAGTTTTATATGGAGATCAGTTTCTTACCTCCACTAGCAAATTCTTATGAGTATTAAAACCCCATACTTCAACACCATTATTCCCAGGACCTACAGTGGAACTGTAACAGTTGCTCCTGATGAAGATTACTGCAGACTTAGTCTCTGTTTGTTCTTCGAGCCTTCTTTCTAGATAGTGTAATAGTGGTAGTTAAAAAAGGGTGTGTGCAAGTGTACTGTATGCAACTAATAAAATAACTGGCCTAAAACAGTTGCTGGTACAGTATTACAAGTTAAACAGAAACCAAAAGTCAACTAAAGCCTTGTTTCCAAAGTAGTTTGTTGTTTCATTCATATGTTCAGTCCATTGTTATGAAACACTATTATACTAGTACACCAAAACTTTCTCTGAAAATCATATGTGACGTAACAGAGTCTATGCAGTACCTAAAGAAATCTTCACAAGGGTCATATGTAATCTCTCTGGAAATCCTGTGCATCTTTTTATAGAGACTCAGTCACTTGATTTTTAAAGATACATTTAGCTTGGCTATAAGTGAAGGCAGAAGCATCTTCAAAAAAGCATCCCCCCCAAAAATAACCATCCCCTCCCCCCAAATAATAGCAAACTACTCCATTTAAAAACAAAACAAAACACAAAAGCCCGAAACCACACACACACAAATCCAATCACCCTTAATTAGCATCCCCCCAAAACCAGAAAACAATTTTAACATGATGTCTTTCTGGTATTGTGCAGGAAGCAAAGATTCTTTATCCACAGTTCTTAAGGACTTGAATTTAGGACATTTCTCCACAGTGGTTAATACCATGGCCAGTGCACTACTGAATCACCAACTGTACAAACACCAGCACATAATTACATTTCTGGTTAGTCAGAGTGCACAGCCTGAATTTCATGCTACTTTCTATTGAATTTATGCCCACTGACAAAGCTTCTGACATGGCATAAAACCTTCCAGCTACAAAGTTAATCCATAAACATTTCTTTAAACAAAACTTCAACCTTCATAGCGAGTTGTCTCTAATCAGAGCTTTGTGTCATGCAGTCACAGCATTTTTGATCTTCCATCACTGACTGAAAAGCCAGTTTTATTGTATCATCAAACCATGGCTCAGCCTGCTGCTAAGCCTTTCCACCATACAATTGTCTGAAGTCTCGCTGCTGAAGAAAACATGGTTTGAGTTCCAATTTTTACCTCTTTGAACCCTGTTTTGTCCAGAAATCAATTTTCAGCACTAAAATGCTCCCATCTCATAGACGTGAGCTGCTTAAATAAGGCAGTAGATAAATCTGTAAGTTTTCAGAGCTGTTGTTTTTTTTCCCTGCAACTAGGCACACACAATTTTAAAATAGGGACTGAAAGGAATATTGATTGTTTTGTTTCAGGAGTTACTTATACATTTGAATTTTCCAGAGATCTGATAGATTAGAGCAGGTGCCAAGAGGAGGTTGAATAGTTTTATTCCTATAATCCACACTCATTGTCAAATTTGTGTTGGAAGTGCTCCCCTGGTACATTATCTGGCCTCTACACTAATATTGCAAAGAAAGAATTTCTCTAAGGTCTAAACTTCTTGTTATTACAATTTTTGCTTTATTTTATTTAGAGGAGCACGTATACACAGTTATGCTGTCAGGATTATTTGGTGAAACACTGGCACAGGTTGCCCAGAGAGGTGGTCGATGCCCCATCCCTGGAAACATTCAAGGTCAGGTTGGACGGGGCTCTGAGCAACCTGATCTAGTTGAAGATGTCCCTGCTCATTGCAGCACGGTTGGACTAAATTACCTTTAAAGGTCCCTTCCAACCCAAACCATTCTATAATTATAATTCACTGACCTGGAGAAATTTCTAATACCACTGGTCATCACACCTGTGCAATCTCCCAGCTTTGAATGCTCTCATCCCTTCCCAACCCTGTTGGACCAAAATTTTTCCTTCCCTAAGCCCAGACAGCACTCTGCAGATCCCAGGAGGCACTGCCCGAGCTCCATTCTAATCACTTCATGCACAACTGCTCCTGTTTCATATATAAATTATGTACTCACAGTCTTTTTCCACACAGATGAAGATATTCCAGTGGCAACCGCGACTCTCTTCAGTGCCCAAGCCAATGCAATCAAATCAGAAGACTGGAGAAGTCTCCATCTTTCATCAGCAGAAACCAACAACAGCAGGTAGAACTAACTAATTACTACAAACGTATTTCTTTTTGTCTGTCTGCTTAATTCTCTTGTACAAGTCCAATGGCCATTCACAACTCTTCCAAGACTGATGACCTTTCAATTGTTCTGACACATTAGCTGCCCTTCATTCACCAGGCACACTTCGCTGGTCACCACAGTAGTCCTCCAAGACTGTGCTTGAAAGTTTGATAAATGGCTTGATGTGCAATACCATTTCACTGTGCAAGGAATGAATAATAATAACACTGCATGGGAGAACAAATTAAAACACAGCAGGTGCCTTTGAAGCACACTTCCAAAAGCACCTCACAGAACCTACAGAATCCCCTTGCTTCCTGGAGAAACTATTGAACACCAGTCTAAACTTTTCTACACCTATAAGTGACCTACTAAAAATACATTTGCTAATATTAAGTTATCAGCTAGTAGCTATTCTGCACACCTCTGCATGGGGGTGCCTTAACCTCATACAGCAGCATCAATGTTGGGAACTAATCTATGACACAATCACCCCTCATTTTCAACACACAGATGAGCCCTTTGCATCTGTGTTGCAATTTGGTTATGTTTTAAGTGGGTATTTGAAGTTTTGAAAGCCATATTGACAAGTTAAACTGCGGAACACTGCCTGCTGGATTTTTCTCAGCAAGAGAAGGACAAAACAAGAATCAGAAAAATACTGTCAATAAAGGCATGCAACAGTGGCCACTGGAGATGAGAAACACAGATGTTTGGGGGAATGCCTTCTCTTTTGCAGGTCTTTCTGGGTCAGAGTCCTGAACTATAACTCTTCCTTTGCTCCCAGATGAGAGCAGCATCCCAGAGCTTCCCCCGCTGAGAAAGGGGACCAGTTTGTTCTCTTCCTGCCATCTGAAAGCAGAGAAGGGTATGCTGAAGCACATTGTTTAAAGCCTTTCTCATCAGTTTATTTTATTTAGGACGTGAGCTGTGCAATCTAGGGTATCTCGCCAGAGCTGCATTGAAATTGAACCTTTGAAAGAATCACATTGCCAACTAAGCACCTGTATAGACAAAGGAAGCTTGGAGTCATTTAAGGAAAATTGTACATAAATGCCATGGAGATTAGAGCAATATGTTGCTATTTGCATGTGTACTTTAAATATTTTTTTAAACAAGGGCAGAACAAATGTATTGTGCACCAAAGCCAGCTCAAAAACTGTCAACAATTAGTTTTCTTCAATAGTCATTACGCTTTTTCTGTGACAATAAAACCCTGTGAATATTATGCCTCCTAGCAGATTGTAGTGCATCTCATCTGTAAATTCCCCAAAGCGTCAGTATGAATCTCCATGCATGGTATTGCAATTATAATGAGGAATGTTCTGAATGCGTAAGCCTACCTTCAACCATCTGGAGTCCCTCCTTTATTAAATTTGTTTTCAGTGTTTATACAGTCTCTTGGTAATTAATTTAAGAGATAAAGTAGATTTGTCTCATATTCAGAAGGCTGTCATTCCTCTATTTAATGACAAGTTGAAAGATTAAAGACAAAGGAATACACAATTATATACAGTATTCTAATATAGAAAAATGCAAGGCTGTTACCTTAAAACCCAAACACACACAACAACAAAAAGCCCACAAAAACTCAACAACTTAAATTTTTGATCACTGTATTTGGTATAGAAAAAGGAGATGATATTGTTTTGCCCTTATTAGTGAGGGGTTCCAAATCAGACCTCAGCACAAAGCAAGGTCATCCAGAGAACAGCAAGACTGCCATATCATCACACTTTGTGCCATATGGTCTGTAGATACATAGGATAACAGTAAACTGAAGGAGGCATGAGCCAGCTACTCACACTTCCAGAAGCATGAAGAGATCACAAAGGAGGTTCACAGGCCTTGAGAGCCATCTAACTCGTTAATACCTGTGGTTTTAATGTTGTAATTACCAGTACCCCAAATAAAACATGGAGGAATATTGAAGACTGCTAATTGCCCTGAAAGGTCTATAGGATTGTGGTGTGAACTGTTTATAAAACAGAAACAGGTGTGGGGGTTTGGACGGGCTTGTTGTTTTTATTGTTGTGTGATTTATCTGGGCTTTTTTAATACAAGCTTGGATTACATTTAATCAGAGAAAGGGTGATGTACATAATTACACCATAGCATGGACGTGCCATTACGGGCTAGTAGTTTCTTTTAACTCCAGTTGGTGATTTGAAGCATTAATAGCCTTCATAATTTTTTTTCTAACTAACGTAAGCACAGACGCTAGTCTTATTTATATAAGCAGCTCCTTGCATCACTGTTTTACACAGACTAAATAAAGTTCACTAAAGTCATTAGATCCTGTAATAGAATTGATCAATAGGCCTGTAAACATGACTGATCATTTCAAATTACCCCCCAGCTTAAACTAGAACCTTGCCTGAACCAGTGTCAACACTNGGAGGATGTTATTCCTCTCAAGAGATTTTTTTCAAACCTCCAGAAAGTCGTTCACCAACAGCAGTCCAATCCTAAAGTACAATTAATTATCAATCAGTTGCCATAAAACCTAGGATCACCTGGACTAGATCCAGTAAAGTCTTAGTTACCTGCAGACAAGTACATCACCATGCACTTCCTACAGAATTTAGGTCATGTATTCTGCCATTAAATATTAATTTCCTTTTAATGAAAACAAACTTACTGTTTACAGCAAATATCCCAAGACCAATCCCTTATTAGACTCTTTTTATAGTGATACAGTTTGAGAAAAACAGAACTTCATAGTGAACTGCCTTTTATCCTCCACTGGAAAGCCACAAGCACTGAGAAAATACAACTAAAAAGATTTTAAGAGCATTTAAATTAAAAAAACGTCATTTAATAGTGGATAGGTGTGAGAATTAAAACAATCTACTAATTCTACAATTTATCTTGCACTGCCTCTCTTAGGGAAAAAGAACATCTGTAAGCAAAGTAATTAGATCTGCTTTTCACTATAAGAGTCTGTGGTGAAGTATTTGGAAACACTCCTAGCAGAATTCCAGGCCTGAGTTCTCCCTAAAACCACAAGCACATTACCTTGCAAAGTCAGAATAGCCATTTGGGTGAGAAGAAGGATGCTTAGAGGCTTTTGTTTGTTTTTCCAGATTGAATTAAACAAACTGAAGAAATCTCTCCCAACCCTTTATGGGGCTGCCTGAAAAAACATTTCAAAGCTAAAATATTTCTGCCCTCAACTCTTATTTATAGTTATAGCTTACGTGGACCATTTGGCTTATTCAGGGGTTTTTTATGGGCTTTTTGATGTAACACACTGAGATCTAAATACTAGCTAGGTTAGTTTCATTTTAATTTAACACTATGAAATATGTCTAAATATACAGAGTTCACTGAATCAGTGTGTGTCACACAAGTGGCTGGGAAAGAGGAAACAACAAAAAAATATATATATATGGCTTATTATTCAAGCATTTCTACACAATCAGAATACAATCTAAAGAGCTTTCCTAAAAGCCACAGTCTCATGGAGGGCTGAATCAGAGGCAATATTTCCAATAACTCCAGACGTAACAAGATTAAACCTCTGTGTGAATTCTGTCTTACCAAGGAGAAACTCTAAAGCTAAACCTTGGAACAGCAAAGTAGCACACACCAAGGAGACAGTGGAATTCATTCTTTTAGAGCTGATTTTTCACAATCGGAGTTTTCTTAAAACAAAGAAGGTGAATTTATAACAATGGCAAAAATACATCCTTTTAAAATTAAAAAGCAAATACAATATGAAATGTATGAAATTAAAGAGTTGATGCCACTACCCTAACTTTACTAGCCTATGACCAATGCAAGTCTTCTGCAGCATAAAGTTGCCTGTTGGAGTTCAGAGAGTCCATTGGCTACTTCACAAATAATCAATGCCAGCAATATAAACAGACTTGCTGCCACAGAGGGCATCAAAGGTACAAGAAATACCAGATCTGTGAACTGGAGTACATCCTTTGTGCTGCAGAGCTCTGCGCTTATTGTAGTCAAGACAATATTTCATGGAAGAGTAGCAGTTTGAAGAATTTAGTAGGAAATATTTAGAATGACAACAAATGAAGACTATGGGTCAAGAAAACACAGAAGAAAGCTATAGGTGGATCCCTTTTGATTAGTCTTAAGCACTGAACTATATCTGGTAAAAACAGTCTTAAATAGGGAAAAATGGTATAAAGTTCTTCGAAAAAGTTCAGGACCTGCTTTTGCATTGTGATATTACTGGGCAGCAAAGTTACTGTGTGCTGAATCAGAAACAAGGCATGATACAGACATATTCAAAGACAGCCCTGAGGAGATAAAATTTATTCTTAGATTCACTGTAACCAAATATACATGCAGTCCATCAAATGATAAGACTGCCATATTCATATTAAAAAGTGGAAAAATATTAAAGCTTATCACTGTTTTCATACATTCTGTAACTTTTCAAAACTTTGTTTCAGGCCAGCTTTGGCCAAAATAATTTTTAGTTCTGGAGGTTTTCTTCAGCGCCTTACTGTAGTTAACTGCTGAAAGTCTACAAGCCTACCCAGTAACACACTGGAAAAACAGCTACCCACTTCTCATGGCGCATTTGCAAAGATTTCTCTAGTTTGTCAAACCAAAGCTATTTCCAATGGGGTTTGGGGACTGGCCCAAGCATCCATTGCTTGTCCAAGGCACCAATGCCCACACCCCCAGCTGGCTGGCTGACTGAAGGTACTTCCACCGCACAACCAGCTCTGAAGCCAGCTCCTGCTGTCATTTACCTGAACGCAGACCATGCTGGGCTCTCAGACCACAGTTGCTCATGGGAGCATTTGTGGGCGCTTATGAGAGTCCAGTGTAATGATGAAGATGAAGAGAGCAAGCACAGACCAACCCAGCCCTGTTTTACACGCCAGTCAGTGCCAGGGAATATGCCCCAGTTTTAACAGCTGCTGTGAAGTAGGATATTCACGGCTGACCTCCCTCAGCTCTACAGAAAACTCTCATGGACTTCAACAAGGCTCAGCCAACACTGAATGCTGTTAGAAGCACCATGCCAGGGCTCTATTTTCTCCTGCAAAGCATGACTCCATCGCTCATCTCCCTGTCCTGCTTCTCAAGGGAGGAAGCAATGAGGCTTGTGGAACAGCTGTGGCACAGATGAGCCAGCAGTGAGTCTGCAGAAGCCAGACACACATTCCCAGCAGGGTTACAGCTGCTTTCTGCCATGTGAGGGAGCAGTGGGGCTGGCCCTTCCCCACAGCACAATTCGGCCACCCCATCGATTGTCACCCTTCAATCCCAGAACAGCCTCTTTTTCCCTTCCTTTCTTCACCCTCCTGCATCTCACAGGCCAGCCACCCTGTTCCTTTATATAACATCAATGCTTGTTCCTAAAATAAAAAAGGCAAACTCATAGCTGCAGATTTCCCAGGCCATATCCATCCCCTGACAACTCCCTTCTGTCACAGAACATCTTTATCTCTTTCCTGTCACTGAAATCAAAGTCACTTCTACCAGCCTCACCATCACCGCTGTCTCCAGGCCAGATCTCCTAGTCCCTGTACAAAACATACTGCAGTGGTACTTGTAGATAGAAAGGACACCATTATTAATATAAAGGTTCACACAAGGACATTTTGTCTTCCCGTTTCAACTCATAACTTTCATATTTGTCTAGCAACAATAACTTTAACTTGTCCAGAAAGGGATGGAAGAAGTGATTTTAAATACCTTCTAATAAGATACTAATATACATTTTTAAAACAAGGAGGAAAAGACAGTATAAAGTTCCTCAAAAGAATCTCAGAGCATAGATTTAACAATCTGGGAACAACTGGGACCCTAACATCTTTCTTTTTCTTCTGCTGTCCTTATTTTGGTACCTACACACTACCCATTCCCTTGCCCCTCAGACAGGCTTATCTAATTTCTCTGTGTTATTCACTGTCTATGCTTCTAAAAACTCCTGCTGTTGTCGCACGTTCCTTTTCATTTCCTTCTCCCTCTGTCACCACCTTTGTGACCCGATAAAGTTACTCAGAATTTAACTGTTATATTTATGATCATAAAAATACCAACATGTTTTGAGAGAGAGGCTTTCAACAGAGATTTCACCTCCTTGTGGTCAGCCATTGAAAGATAAGTTATCTTAAAGTATTTTACTTTGTAGAGATATAATCACACAACAGTATACTCACAGACACTTAAGCATTGTAATTACAGAGCAATCACACATCACCATGAACTTAAGAGAAATTTAGGTTCCAGAAATCTCAACTCTTGTTTTGTTTTGGGTTTGGTTGGTTGCGGTGGGTTGGGTTTCAGGGGGGTTTTGGGGGGTTTACACAAAAGTAAAGAAAGGTAAGCAGAGATGAAAACAATTTTTCAGATGAAACAGTGTCATAGAAAAAAAAATCAGTTTAAAAAATGCCATAAGTATTATTCCAGTTGTATCAGACCAAGTAGCTTTGGTTTGCAGTGCTCTGTGGTGCAAATGTGCTGTCAGTTTATGTTAAAGCCCCTACTACAGAGCACAGAATCCTTCCTTCCCAGTCATTGGCATACAGCCCTCAACCCCACTTCCACCATCAACAGGAGTATGACATCGAGCAGTAGATGATGCACACCCCAACAATACTGTTTGCACTATAGTAGACTAACTTCATCAGCACTAGAGATCCTTCTCTTTCTCTGTGCTTTTTTCAACTACCCTCAGATCAGGTTCGAGACCATCTAAGGAACCTGAGGGTGCACAAGTCCGTGGGACCTGATGAGATGCATCTGCAGGTCCTGAGAGAACTGGCAGATGAAGTTGTTAAGCCACTATCCATCACATTTGAGAAGTTGTGGCAGTCTGGTGAAGCTCCCACTGACTGGAAAACATAATCCCCATTTTTAAAAAGGGAAAAAAGGGAAGACATGGGGAACTACAGGCCAGCCAGTCTCACCTCTGTGCCCAGCAAGATCACGGAGCAGATCCTCCTGGAAACTATGCTAAGGCATATGGAAAATAAGGAGGTCATTGGTGACAGCCAACATGGCTTCACTAAGGGCAAATCATGCCTGACAAATCTGGTGGCCTTCTACGACGGGGTTACAGCGTTGGTGCATAAGGGAAGAGCAACTATCATCTACCTGGATTTGTGCAAAGCATTGGATGCTGTCCTGCATGACATCCTTGTCTCTAAATTGAGAGACATGGATTGGATGGGTGAACCACTCTGTGGATAAGGAATTGGCTGGGTGGTCACTCTCCAAGGGGNTCACACTCAAAGGGTTGTGATTAATGGCTCGATGTCCAAGTGGAGAGCAGTGATGAGTGGCGTTCCTCAGGGGTCGCTACTGGGACCGGCACTGTTTAACATCTTTGTTGGTGACAGGGACAGTGGGATTGAGCGCACCCTCAGAAAGTTTGCCAACGACATTAAGTGCTGTGTGGTGTGGTTGCACCCTGGAGGGAAGGGAGGCCTTCTAGAGGGACCTTGACAGGCTTGAGACATGGACCTGTGCAAACCTCATGAAGTTCAACAAGGTCCTGCACATGGGTCGGGGTAATCCCAAGCACAAATACAGACTGGGGAATGAGTGGACTGAGAGAAGCCCTGAGGATAAGGACTTAGGGACATGGGTTGGCAAGAAGCTCAACATGACCCAGCAGTGTGCTCTTGCAGCCCAGAAAGCCAACTGTATCCTGGGCTGCATCAAGAGAAGCGTGACCAGCAGGTCGAGGGACGTGATTCTGCCCCTCCACTCCACTCTCCTGAGACCCCACCTGCAGTACTGCGTTCAGCTCCGAGGCCCCCCACATTAGAAGGACATGGACCTGTTGGAGCAAGTCCAGACAAGGGCCACGAAGATGATCAGAGGGCTGGAGCACCTCTCCTATGAGAAAAGCCTGAGAGAGTTGGGGTTGTTCAGCCTGGAGAAGAGAAGGCTCCGAGGAGACCTTATAGCAGCCTCCCAGTACCTAAAGGGGACCTACAAGAAAGCTGGGGAGGGACTTTTTACCAGGGCATGCAGTGATGGGACAAGGGGTAATGGCTTTAAACTGAAAGAGGGCAGGTTTAGATTAGATGTAAGGAAGAAGATCTTCACTGTGAGGGTGGTGAGGCACTGGACCAGGTTGCGCAGAGAAGTTGTGGATGCCCCATCCCTGGAAGTGTTCAAGGCCAGGCTGTGATATCTTTAAATGTAAATCTTTTAAACTGACTAGAGTTGTTGTGACTAAACCAAATTAGATTCTTCTTGTTTTGGGGAAGGCAGAAAGGCTCTAAGATAAAGAGACTCCTAAGAAATTTCACTTAGATAGCTCAACCTTGGAAAACAGATGCACGGAGCCATGAGGATAACGGAGTTACAGAACAAACACTAAACCAGAACAGGCTAACCTTGAAGAACATGATCTACATGATCTGAGAACTGAGTTTGCACAAAAGTAAGAAGTCAACTACCGGACACAGTGAGGAAGAGCGTATCCTTCATCTAGAGACCCCTGACAACCACCCGGAGACACCAACAGGCATGCGCGAAAGACATTTGCATATGATAATGAGTTCCCAGAAAAAATAATGAATATGTAAATATTTTTCTTGGAAAACTAATGAATATGTATGTAGAACTTGTATATAACCTATGCAATTAACTCTGTTGACACACACAATAGGAGGAGAGATCCCCTGTGTGTCCAGCGCTGCAATAAAGAATACCTGCTTAATAGTCACTTGAATATTGAGTTCTGATTTCAGCTTTTCATGGCATCATTTCGATGGGGCTTTGAGCAACCTGGTCTAGTGGAAGGTGTCCCTGCCCATGGCAGGGGGTTGGAACTAGATGATATTCAAGGTCCCTTCCAACCCAAACCATTCTGTGATTCATCCTTAACTGAGTTAAGTCACTGTGCAAATACCAGAGCTCATTCATTCTCATTTGCATCTTCCCCAGCCTGCTGTCTCAGCTGCCTTCTGTATCTCTGTTGTAGCATCCCAGGAGCTACAACATTCAGCTCGCTTTGATCTCTATTGCAGACACAACCACAGCTGAACACATGCACTTGGGAGCCTTTGTAACAGCACCAGGCTGCAGAGATTGATATTGATCTGACTGCTCTTTGTACGTGAACGTCTGCAGCACAACCTCCACGCCTTTTAACCAGCCACATCTAGCTGTGCCAAATGGAAAACACAGAGCAAATAGCTATTCAAAAGCTTTAACAAAAAGGAGCCCAACTGCAAGCCAGGTGTATTAGGTCCCTCTTGTCTCTCCTTACCATCGTATATTATAAAGTTATCTTATCTTTATGCATTACATGTAAATAGCATCTGATTTTCTCTTCACTTGCTGGTGCTGAGTACTATGGAAAGCTGCACTGGGCTGAGCAATATGTTTTAAAGCATAAGCACACCAAATCAGGAAGTCCAATCTAAGCATGAATAGCTCATTAAAAGACAGTGGTGTTTGCTAGACCCAGGAAAGGGCCTAGAACGAGATTTCCTTTATCAGCCACATGGAAGATATGCTTTATAAACTGGTGGGAATGGACTGCTCTGGGAGGGAAGTGATGGTTTCTAGCTGGTTGCCTGACATAACAGGAGTGGCTGTACAGCCCTGGTACAACGCATCCATATGATAACAGCATCTTGCACTTACTTATTTGTGCCTTGCTTTCCCTTTACACAAGTTATAATTGGATAAGAGACAATAATTATGTTCACTTGAATGTTGTGAAATGTAATGAATGTTTGCAAAGCACCAGCAGGGCTTAAGATGAAAGGTCTCATCATAAGGAAAAGTGCTGGTGATCAGAACCCAGGAGGAGATTCACTGAACAGCAGCCCTGGTGTGTAATGAGCCCCAGGGAGTCTATTAGAGAGCCTCACAATTAAAGAAATTCGTCACCCTTCCATCTCATGCCACTTATTTATTTTAATGTAATGCATAAGGAAGATCAAGGAAAGGACAGAAAAGAAGGAACAGTTCTGATAAATGTTTCCTTTCAAGCCCCGTCAACCCCAGGAAAGCAGATAATATTTCTTACATACCACATTACTCACCAAACATCCAACACTTTAACTGCCAACTTGTAACTCAGGTGGAAAGCCACAGCAGCTGGCAACCAGCAAGCACGTCTGTACTTTCAGCAGAAACCAGAACAGGTGGAATCTATGAGCCCATCACAGGAAACCCCCCAGTTCTCCTTGCATCCGCCTGCACGACACAGAGGGAAAGCTGCAAGTGCCCAAACACCTTGCACAGAGGTGGGAACCCAGGTCTGTGCCTTAAGGATAGCACAGTATAAATTAACAGCACAAATGGCAGTAAAGGAAAGGGCTAAGATGGCTGATGTTGCAGATACATGTTTCTTAGAAAGCCATCAGCTGTCCCTTGCAGTTGCCCTTGCAGAGTGCCTCCCATCTTAGCTGTAATGCCAGGCAGCTGAGGCATACGGTGCCATACCAGTCAGGGGGCTGAAGTGGGAACCAGTCACTCTGCCTCCTTTATTACCTTGGCCACAAATAGAGAATTTGGGTTTTACCTCGATTTTTATTTATTTATTACTTCTCAAAGACTTCACAAAGGGAAGCTAATGGGGAGCCCACATTTTCTAAAACGGCTCAGTTCACAGGGTGAGAGAAAGGCAAAGAGATGGTGGATAACATAGCGGAGCAAAATTCAGAGAGGATTAAACTATATCTGCACTTCAACTGCAGACCCATCCCTACCTGCCCTTGCCAGCAAGAAAGAACCCAGCAGCAGCCCAACGTAGAGTTGTTCCCTCTTTCCTCAGATAGTAGCAATTTTAATTGTAAAATATGCACATACAATTTATTTTGCAGAGTCTAAAGCCAAATTATAGCTACACATCCTGGTCCCTGCATTACCCAGGCCACCAAATTGCACACATCCTTCCCCAGAGACTGGCCAGCAGCAGCTAAACAAGTGCAGTGACCACCCCAAAAAGGAACATGTGCACACGTATGTCAGCAAATGCCACTCCAACTTCCAAGTAACACTTCAGAAATTATTTTCTTTCCATGAAATTGAAAATATTAACAGGTAAGAACAACACTAACCTCTTCCAAACTCAGCAATTTAGCCCTTTCTGCTCCTTCCAGGCAACCAGCTACCTCTCTGCTTTCCTAAAAGACTTTTAAATCAGCTGCTGGGAATCAGGGCTAATTACTGAATTCTAGCTTTCATTTTGCCAGCAAATCTGGCACACAAGCCAAGCACCAGAGTGCCAAGTTTGAATGGGGAATGTCTTCTGTCTCAGAGATTGCATATTTTTTGTATTACTGTGATTTGGCTTTTGTTTTCTGGATTAAAAGGTCTTCTTATGTTAGATGTCTCATCCCTTATATTTACTGATTCTATATGTTTGAATTAATTTCATTAAATTTACTCTACCATTTATGCTCCCTCTCAGAAATACTGGCTCTTAGATTGCGAAAGAAACTGCTAGACTCTGATGCCACAAAGTGAAGGGTGACTGCGCTGCGCTGAGGCAGCGGTGGCAATAACTTCATGAATTCTAATGCTGTTCTCTATTTTTACCGATAATTATGAGGAACTATTGCTTAAAGTAGTAAGTATTCACAAAGTTGTTGCTAACACACATTGCCTTCTAAAGCACACATTTCCTAAAAAAAGAAGAGAAAGAATAGCATCATTACTGGAAAAGCAGTTTCAAAAGAATTAATGTATTTGGCATGGCAGACACACTGCTACTTTAATTTGGTTTTGACACCCACACAAACGAGTCTGTTAAAAAAAGAAGCAGGCATAAAATGGCATAGTGCTTTCTTGAATAAAAACTTATAACAAAGGTCGTATTTAGGTTTCAATTTCTTTGTCATGTTATCAGCTGTTAGCCTTTCCATGTGTCAATCACTAGGAATTGAAATCATTAGAAACAATTTCACTGAAAGCCTACAGCATGCTTACCAAGGTGTAAGTGAGGGCAGAGTCTATCCTGAAGCAAATGACATTTGGCTGAAGTTGTTCAGAGTTACAAGCTTCATTATAACTTTTTAAGCACTTCTACAGTTATGAAAAAACAATGAAAAAGCTGAAGTCTTAAAGTAGGCTTTGCCTTTTTATTCCACAGAATCTAAGTGGGTCCCATTTTCTACTTCTTGTAAAAGAAAATGACTTTTTAAGCCAAACTTTTTGCTGGAATAGCTTTACAATTTTTGCCTTGTTTAGAAATAAATTTTAGCAAGTTTGTTCAACAACAGAACAGAAAAATTTAAAATTACTCTATATGAGATATTCTGGCAAAATAATTTTTCTGTACAGAATTCACTAGAATAAAATGTTAAAAAACCAAAACAAAACAAAACACCAGCCTTGCCATCTAGAAAGCTTGTAAGAACTTTGAAGCATTTCACTTTGAAAGCCATACTTACAAGGTTATCACCGTAACTCTGTAACACTGTGACCTATTCACATATATCTGAGTAAGGAACCCTAGGGCTTTTTCTAGAATTCATCTTTAAACAATGACTTTTTTTTTTCTGGTTATTGAAAAGAAAATTCAGACCATTTATGTGCATGGTTTTGGTTTAAATTATTTGATAATATATTTGGACCCCAGACGTTTCCCTGATACACCTTTGTAAAACTATACTTTCAGACAGGGATACGTTGAGTAGAGCATTTTCTTGGCTATGGCACAGTTCCCGGCAAAATCCAAGTCAGTTAGTATTGAAGACAAGTTTACTAACCTGTTTGAGATGCTTAGATTTGTCATTCAGACCATTTTGCTTCCAGTATTGGATAAAGTATCAAAGAATGCAAGGTGTAAAGGTTTCTGAGAATCTACAATAACAATTGTGTGCAGCGCTGTCATGAATACATAAAGGCAAACCAAATAAATGTAGTGGAAAAACCTTCCTAAAAGTGTTTCATATCTCATATTGCATTTGAACAAATGGAAGACGCTATAGAAAGCACAGCTTGCTTTGCACTTGCATACTGATCGATATATCAAAAGGATTTTTTTGTTGAATAGATTATATTTTGTCTATTTTAAGCAAGCAGTAACATTTATGTTAGATATTTTTAACTGATTACCTTATAAGACCATGTAACTCTCTTCAACTTTCTCCTTGATTGCATAAATAGCAGTTATTTTAATTTAAGTGGAAAAGATTCTGACTTGAGACAAACAGGGTAAAATTTCTGTCAGCCAAACCATCTAAAATGTAACCTTAGAAGCTACATATTATTCAGCCTGTCATTTCTGTTTACTTCAGTGGGGAAAGTTTTTTTCTCTTTAAACCCATTAGCCCTGCTGAAATAGTCTGCACCATTTGGAACCAGTCAGAGCTACATGAGCAGCTGCACTGGTGATGCTCTGTTGGGCAAGCCATTGCATGTGCTGGTGTACAATTTGAGCAATGCTGATCTTTAGAATCATAGGATGGTTTGGGTTGGAAGGGACCTTAAAGATCATCTAGTTCCAATCGTCTGCCATGGGCAGGGACACCTTCCACTAGACCAGGTTGCTCAAAGCCCCATCCAACCTGGCCTTGAACACTTCCAGGGATGGGGCATCCACAACTCTGCGCAACCTGGTCCAGTGCCCCACCAGCCTCACAGTGAAGAACTTCTTCCTTACATCTAATCTAAACCTGCCCTCTTTCAGTTTAAAGCCATTACCCCTTGTCCCATCACTGCATGCCCTGGTAAAAAGTCCATCCCCAGCTTTCTTGTAGGTCCCCTTTAGGTACTGGGAGGCTGCTATAAGGTCTCCTCGGAGCCTTCTCTTCTCCAGGCTGAACAACCCCAACTCTCTCAGGCTTTTCTCATAGGAGAGGTGCTCCAGCCCTCTGATCATCTTCGTGGCCCTTGTCTGGACTTGCTCCAACAGGTCCATGTCCTTCTAATGTGGGGGGCCTCGGAGCTGAACGCAGTACTGCAGGTGGGGTCTCAGGAGAGTGGAGTGGAGGGGCAGAATCACGTCCCTCGACCTGCTGGTCACGCTTCTCTTGATGCAGCCCAGGATACAGTTGGCTTTCTGGGCTGCAAGAGCACACTGCTGGGTCATGTTGAGCTTCTTGCCAACCCATGTCCCTAAGTCCTTATCCTCAGGGCTTCTCTCAGTCCACTCATTGCCCAGTCTGTATTTGTGCTTGGGATTACCCCGACCCATGTGCAGGACCTTGCACATTAATTACTCGTTCAGGGAGGGAAAGCGTAATTGGTTTCCACTGACATCTCCCTCATCTGCAAAACCTGTTCTGGACTAGCAGCTAGAATAAAAATCCTCTCCCCAGGATATGCTGGTCACCAGCACTTGCAAGTAACAGGAGTGTCCTGAATAGTACCCAGGGGAGTGGGTCAGGAAGGAATTGGGGAGCAGAGGTGGGTGCAGGTTTGGGGGCTGAGCGGCGCTGCACTCTGCATGGTGTTGGAGAAGGTGTGATGGCACGTGAGCATAATGTTTCAAAGAACAACATGCTTTTTATTATTTCTCCACAGGCTTCCAAGATTTTAAAATGAGGTGTAAAAACAATCCCCTCTGTTTTGCAAAATCATTTTTCTTTCTCTTGTCTATTTTTATCTTCTAAACTACAAATGAGGACAAAACTCCCAAGTTCGTGCTGAAAGAGAAACAGCAGCAGCATGGAGGAAGGACTGATGCCATGTCCAGAGCCTGAGTTCTGCTGTTCCTGTGCCCAATATGTGAACTAACCTTTCCAGAGCTGTGATATGGATATTCACACTATTAAACTCACATGCCACAATCCAACACTCTTCAGTTTTTCCATTTCAATCCATCACACTCCTTATCCCATCAGGGTGATTTAGGTTCCAGTTGCCTTACTTTTTTCCCAATCAGCTTTCAACTGAATTGGCTGCTTAGTCACTAATCCTGATACGGTATCTAGCAATATTAATTAGTCTATCTAGTAAGCCTAATAAACAGCAAAGCTTTGTATTTCTCTATTGTATTTTCTAATTAATTCATTGTGTGCATTTAACAAAGTGTTTTATAAGGAAACAGATACAGACTGCCAAGTCTTCTTCCCCTGCAAAATCCGGGCTCTGTTGCTGGTATGTGAAATAATTTTAGCATACTGAAAAAAAGAGAGTAACGCATTGGACAGAAAAAGCGTTTATATTAAGAGATTAGCTATAAGGTTTTGAACTTCTTTCTCACTTTCACTAGTCTCTCATTTTATGAGCGTATAGATCATTTTGCCATAGCGCATGACTAAACTGATTTCATGACTGTATTGTCTCCAAATTGTCTTCTCTAAATTGCCAAGTAAGGAATATTGACCTAAGTACAAGTGGATTTCCTTTCCCTCTTTCCTCTCCCCTCCACAATTTCTAATGAGTCCCTACTTTGCTGTCAGCCACCATCAAATGTTGGAACACTTTTTAAAAGTGAGGAAAAAAATTGCAGCTTGTTAGGTTTTAATATTCTGACACTCCCTTAGGAGCGGATGAAACTGTTTATTTTGGTTTTCCACAATCTCATTTGGCTTCCCTGAACTTACGTATAGCATTTTTCCTCAGTAGGTATCAACCTTAATTCTGATAACGGGTTTGGATAAATGTGGTCTAGTTCTGATAGTTTATTGACTCTCAAGGATTTCCTAGCCTCTTAAGGCAATACTAAAGTCATCTTGTTTCTTTCTATTTTTCTTTCTTTTCTTCAATTTTCCTTCTGAAACAAAAAGTGTGAGGTTTTGCTTTGCTGAATTTGTTCTTCATAATGTTTCCAGATTTTGTTTCATAAAAGTCTATCCTGCTTGCTTTTTGAATGTTTGTTAAAAATAAAGAAGAAACAAAACCAGTGTTAGACTCTCGGGCACTTGGTTAGAAATGACACGGTGCTTTTAGATGAAAAAAAGTGAGAGTCCCATTTCTAGTTAAAGTAAGCTGCTTCCCACTATGTTTGTGAAAATATCTGTGCTTTCAGGTCTAATCCAGATTTTTCTCATGGATAAGACTCCAAAACCTGTTTAATCTCTTCCTCTGTACCTCTCAGGTATAATTCATGTGCAAAGTATCTTCAGAGTTGTCCCACTGCAGTGATATTGCTCAATCCCTCCAGCCTCTGGGCAGCTAGAGTCTAGTTTCTGAACCAGGGAGACCAAAGAAGTGCAATAAATGTCTATGGCAATTGTCCAGCTAACCACTGGAAATTATTACAAAGTGGCCTGTGTATAAAAATTTGCTCTCATCTTTCTTAAATTTGAACTTACGGTATTGGGTATGTAGACCAGAAAACACTTTCAGAAAGGGATCTGGCTCATGGGATGATGATATCCAGCTGGTTTAGTATTTCCTAGTCTGCTTCCCATTGATACTTTTTCTTGATCTGCCTTCCCTATGTCAGTAAATCTCTCTCACACATGCAGTGCTTTTTTTTCCTCCATCATATTATTTGAGTGATTTGGTTTGGTACAATAACCACAGAGTGAGGTGGCTTACACCATTAGTTGGCTACCTTCTCTCCCATGTTGGCTGATGGACCAAATTTTTTAGGTTGTGGGGTTTAGTTGTTTTGGGTTTTTTAAAGTTTTTATTTCAAACAACTAAGGCATTAGATGTAAAGTGCAAAACAGATGCACTGGAATATTCTGTCCAAACAAACTGTGCAAGTAAATGTCTTGCAAGCAAGTTATTTTATTTGGAACAACTAGTTTTTAAAAGATAAATATATTTATCAGTTTTTTAGGTGAAGGTTAAAGATTTAATAACATAGAAACCGTGTTAACATCCCACATAAAATCCTCTTTTATTTTGTGCCAGTGTCCCTGCTAAGTGGGTGGCAGATGCTCTCCATGGCTTATGCCATCAATAACCATCAATCAGTAGCAATTTTATAGTTAAGATTGGAACTAGCTATCATAGGAAAGTTTCATTTGACATGTATGCCCTCTTTTACCTGATGTATGCCTTGTGCCCCTTTGCCAAGTGAGAATTATCTGTGTGGGGCTCAGATAAACATGGGTGAGAAGAGCTTTCAGAAAAGAGATACTGCTTTCATAATAAAAGTTTTGGGAAACATTTTTGAAGAAATAAGTGGTTTAAGAATAAAAGGATGGTAAGAGACCTGATTGGAGAAGTAAATATTGCATGAAACATAAATGGCTTCAACTTTTTTTTTTTTTTAAATGAGAGGATAGACACTTGATTATAACATGTGCACCGTTAGTGCTTCCTTTCTCTTTTTAGCAGCAGTTACCTCCCAGGAATTGTTTTCTTTGGGCCGTGGGAGAATTTGCTCAATAAATATGGGCAGCAAGAAAGTCTTTAATGAATTATTGCTAGCAAATATCCAGGAAAAGGGTCTGCTCTTGTGCAGAGAAGGCTGAACGATCATGATAGCTCAAATAAATATGCTGCAAAGTTAACAGCGTTAAAGGGACAAAAGCTCTCCTTAACAGAGAGAACCCTGTCTGAAATTCCAAGTAACCTACTTCTACTTCAGCAGCTGACTTATTTCAGATGCAAACCATTTCTCCTGTGGCAGGTGATATATGTGAGCAAGCACTAATGATGATCAGTGATGGATGACTCCACACCTACTGTCCAAACTCCAGATTTTATCCCACAGCTTCAGTTAGAGTGCCAGGCTGAGAGGTGCTGTAAATCTGCACAGCTGCAGAGGAGCCTACATAGCAAACGTAAATAAGCTAAAAGGCTTGGCCAATTAGTCCTTAAAGAAGCTTTCATACAGTAGAAAAGAGTTGGGCGAGATGTTAATTTGAAGCAGTTTTGATCCATGTGTATACACATTGCTGACAGGAAAGAGGCTGGCACAGAAAAAATAAAAAGGAAGAATACTAAGGTGGAGAATAGGAGAGGAAACAAGTGTAAAAATGGTTTTAATTCAATAAGATACATCATGCAGGATTGAAAAGTCAGACTGTGAAAAGCCAGTAAGTGTACCTAATATGAAAAGCACACAAATTAAATATAGAGAAGATCAAAGAGAGCTGAAATATGGATGTTCCCAGCACACAGCTATAAAGGCATTTCAGTTGAGTATATAAGTAAATGTTTTTAAAAATGAATGAAATGTAGTGACAATTCAGTAAAGACAAGCCTGTAATGGGCAAACAGTAGATTGTAAAATGAAAGTATGAAATCCAAACTTTTATATAGTGTCTAACACCCGCAAGACACTTTAAGGTTGAGTTTATGAGGTCCTGTGCCATAAACTTCACAACTTAGAAAGCTGATTTGTTAATTGATGCATGTTTTTATTTAATCTCTTCTGTTCTTGGAGTGTTAATAAGCAAAAAGCTGGATTCTAGTCTAGTTCTGTATTACTAGAACAAAACATAAGGACTACCATCAGCATTCATATTTTAAATGATTAACAAATGTCTTGAAAGTAGTCTCTCCTATTAAGCAGCTTGGGTGCTCATTGTGGTCTGAACACATTGCGAGCTGCTTTAATATAAATATTTAATTCATAAGTGGTTTTTCTGCATTTAGAGTGGTCACCTGCTGACTTTTATTCAAAGGAGATCAAACAGAGAGGTTTTTTGCTGTCCTCTTACACCTGGAAAGGAAACTACTAGGCAGTATAGGATGCTTTCAAAATACTACAATTGGAAACAAAAAGTTGCTTGAATTTCTAGCAATTACTGACAAAACTGGGCTTCAAATCTCCATATATCATGAGAAGATATATTGGCAAAATATTTACACTGAGTTATGAGAACTGTGAATTAAGGTATATGGTTGTTTCCTGCAGGTTAAATGAACGTTGTCTTTGTATCCTTGAGCAGCTGCCCCTGAGAGCCAGGTCAGTGATAGCTCTTGCTCCAGCTCTGCTTCCAATGGGAACACAAGGGCTAATCTCTGCAACCAGCGTGGCATATGGTGACCAGCTAATTTTGTCAGTCTGTTGGGTAATCTTGGTATAAGAGTCGTCTGGGGTACAGTTATGAAAGATCTCTGAATTGACAAAACAGACAAAACCACACTTGTGCAGGAATTTGTAATCAGTGTTTAAAGCTTGCCTATTACTCCACCTGCTGAAGTCTTAGTGGAACAATTATGTGGAGAAATCATCCAAGTAATCACAGTAGGGAAGCTGCCATAGACACCGCACCCACCCCCCCTCTTCTTTTTTTTTTTTCTTTTTTTTTCCCCCCACTGTTGCATTTTTACATTTCAATGGTTCAAAAGACTTTTTACGTAAGATATGTTTTGAATAGTTTAAAGCTACAATTCAAAATCAGTGTGTTTAATATTAGAAATGCAAGTACTTGAAAAGTGGAAATTACATTAGGGTGTTCAATCTTGTCTCATTTTTTAAGCATTGGGAAAAAAAGTTTAAGGATGAAATTAAGTATAAGTTACTTAACATGAGTACTTTATGTTTCACTAATGTCAAGTCAACATCCAGGTTTCTTCTTGAGCTTAAGTTCATGTTTTAGTTCAGCCACTATGCCAAAATACTACTCTGCAATGCATGTGTAAAGTGTGGCATGTCTGTTCTTCAGATGAGGATTTGTTCCCTCAAATAATAAAATTTCTACAGTTAGAGGCTAGACTTGCAATGTTTATTTACAGTACTGTAAATACCAAATAGCTAAGAAACCTAAGCACTCATCGTAATCTTTGGAATATTTTATTTTTGAATGCTTAATCTTTGTGGATGTAGCTGCTACCAAAGAGGTTTTGCTCAATCTTCTAGACTAAGACTGATCTGTGTGGCTAAAATCTGCTGTACATAGCATCTTTCTTCCAAGATGGCAGTATAAATTTGTAAATTAAAATTCTTCCATTTTCTATCACTTGTGTACTGAAAAGAAAAGCTTTTTGGAAGCAAAAAATATACTTAAAATTCCAACTTGAACTCTATAAAAGTAGAAACAGCTTTAGTACTGTCCGCAATTATAAGACCAGTTATGCAATTAACTTGAACCAAGTATAGAAACAACCTCTCCCAAACTTCTGCTATTAAAGGAACTAGCAGTACTTAAGACAGAATAGTTTCTATGACAAGAAATCCACCAGCAGCTTTCTATGCTATTAGGCAACAGTTATAAAATCAGACGGCAAGACTCTTCGCATTAGTAAGAACAAACAATTAAGTCGCAACCACCAGCAGGAAAAAAAAAAAAAAAAGATATATATTTAGTGCCATGGACATTTCAGGAAAGGTGAAACAGCAGCAGTTTACTGAGCCATCAATAGCATAATTGTCAAGCCCATCACTTCGTAACAGAGTCAGAAGTAAGGCTGGGGCACGGCAGCTCTTGCTCCTTCCACTGCCTGCGGTACGTCCACTTGTTCATCCCTTGACCTTTTTCAAACCAAGGCACATTCTCCAGAAGGATACTGTTGCTAATCTGGAGCTGACCTGAAAGAGGTGAGTACAGCTGTGGCCACAGCCCCCAGCTAAGGCAGAGCCAGTTTCAGTGAAGTTCTCCATTTTACACATGCATTTCTGCTGACTGGCACCTACAAATTTCTCAGGAGTCACTCCAGAGTAGAGTGATCTGACTCCATTTTGGGGGTGTGCTTACCCCACTGACCATGTTTGGCCCAACACCCCCCTGGGAGTAGAAATCATGCTAAGCCTACACTAATCAGAGCAATTAAATTTCTCACTGATCTATCCTCATGCTGGTACAGTAGAAATTGTTTTTCAATCCTGGTTCAAAAGCTTGCATCATGAAACATGATGAGAGAGCTGGCAAGCCTTGCGTTGTCATTTTGCACAACAAACCTTAGGGTCATAGTATGGTGGATACTTTACTTCCAAATGAAAGCAGCTCCATGAAGACTACTCGAATTAATTCTAACTTTGAGCTACAAATGACATGGCTGCAGGTTAATGGAGACCTGAGCAGACAAGAAGTGCTGAAAGAATGAGCCCTCCTGCAGGTCAGCCTTCAAAATAAACTGATGTTCACAGTTGAGCACAGACCAACTTTGGCTGAGAGATGCCACGTTGGTATAGTTGTGCTACCTACCCATTTCTGAAATTTGGAATACCTTATTTTTGCAGCTTCTCAAGTGTTCTTTTAAAACTGTTGATTAAAGACTGTGTTTAAGTTCCTCCCCATATGTCTTTTAATTTATTCAGTGTGTAAAAAGGATGCATTTCAAACCTTTCCTATTATTCTGTGACTGGCTCTTTAATCCACTAAAACCCAACACTACTAAAAAGCATACTGTTGAGATCTTTGTTAATTTTCTAAAGAATTTACATAAATACATATGTGCACATGTGTGCATGTAAATATATATATGCACACACACACACAGAGTATCTCCATGCCTACAAACGTTTTGGGGATGGGAGAAATCCTCTCTCCCCCTGGAAGTATATTTTCCTGACTGAATTTTCAGGCACCACAATTTTTTCTAATCTCAGTATTAAACTCACTATATTTTACAGAGCAAATAAAAACCCTACCAGATGGCTAGCCAAGGCTATTACAGGCTGTCATTATGTTCCACACCCACCTGTCCCTCCAGATTAGGAAATATGACTGAAGAATTGGTTTTCCTCGTATGCTTTTTCATAGCAGCATTGCCAGTGAACAGATGATTCCTCGCAGTTATCTTCAGCTCCCCCAGAGCACTCTGCTGCCATTCAGTGGGGTTGCTTTGCTCTCCTTCCTCAGAGAAAGAAAATGTAAGTTATAAAGAAGTACGCCTGCTCAGAGCAAAATGCCATCTGATGGGGAGCATAGTATTTCACTGACCGACTAAAACCTGGTTGTGACAGAACTGAAAGAAAAATCAGCTTTATATCTAAAAATAGACACGTGCCAGAGTCATTGGTTTCACACTTCTACAGCCAACTGGAGGCTCCATCTTCTCTGGCTTATGCTGCATAGTATTCATTTACAAAATGGACACATAGGCAGTTGTAACCAGACTCTCAAGAATTTCTCATAAACCAGGCATTTGCTTCCTCATTTCCAGTTGCGTCCTTCTCCCCCAATTGCTTTGCAGAACATTGAAGCACAGCAGCACATGCACTTCCAACATGTGGAGGAAAGCCCTCAGGCTCAATAGGAATGGACATGACACTCCAAGCTCTGACTAGTAGCTCTCCCAACCCACGATTTTATCTCCCAATCTGATCAGCAAACTGATCTACATCCAGCTCTGAGGGCACAGACTAGACCAAGGTCAGCTAATGGGTGTTAATGTAGAGTACATGGGGCTACCGGAAGGCAAATGGCAGCTGATTTGAGTTAGCATGTGTTTGTCATCAATAAAAGAGATCAATTTCAAATCATGTCATATTTGCTACAGCTGTGTTTCCAGGCAGTTACTACAGATGCTGTCACCTTCTAACTTGTCTTTTCATCTAAGAGCTTAGGGACTTGCTTCATCTAGCTTTTTTTTTTTATTTGCACAGATGTATACATAAAACATAATTTAGTCCTTCTTTTGCAAAGTGCTCCGAATGATACTCCTTAATTTTAGCACACACAGCAGGGCTGTAAGTCCTGTAAATGCTACAACTGTTTCAACTTAAATCTTGCTCTACAGAAAATGCAAGCACTGTTAAGTGCAAACAAACATCAGCGAAGCAGCAAACAGCAATTCAATAGAGTTCCTAAAGATGAATCTGAATATTGTGGACGTGAGTGATAAAGGGAGTTTTAACGCACACAGTGGGTGAATATCTATTGCTCTTCTTATGAGGATGCACAGACCTCCTGGCCAGGACGGGGCTTCTGCACCACTCAGGGAGAGACAGCACGGCTCCTGAACCATCGAGCCCACGGGTGATGGTGGCGTGGGCTCGTGCCTGAGCACGGGGATGAGCGAGGCCGAGCCCGGAGGGAGCCCTTCACCCAGCCCAGGGCAGAGGTGAGGAAATAACCCGACCTTTCTGGCTGCTAGACGGTGCCCTCCTTGGAAGCTTTTAGTAACTCTGAGTGTGACAAATTCATAACTCCTCTCTTTCCTACGCAAAATTACTGCTCTGTCCAGGGATGCTGAACTTCCCTTTCCTGGCTCTGTGGGGGCAGCCCCTCTCCAGCAGCAGGAAGGAGCCCCGATTAAAAGGGGTGATTAATTCCTGTCGCTTCCAGTTTGCCTTCTTGCTCCTGCACCACCACTTAGTAATTTAGTGTTTTATTGATAGGTGAGAGCTGCCAAACTGCCCTCAGGTTCTTCCTCCTCCTTGTATTTATCTTTTTTCATTCAGGTAGCCAGTTTTAAACTCCAAGTTACTGGGTCGCTGTGCAGTGATGGTGAATGAGAGGGTCCCTAAATTTTCTAAATTAACATTTTTACTATGTAATTTCAGCAGCCCTGAAGTGATCCTGAAAACTGTTGTGGTGACATGGGAACAGTTTCACTTAGGGGAATGGCAAAGGAAGCTGTCAGCAAAAACCAGTGCTCTAGAGGACTCAGATGTGTGATGGATAATTAAAATAATTTCAAGTATCTGTTAGGTCTTTCTCTACATTGCAACACTTTTCCTGCCATTGAGCTCATATAAATGAAGGATTAACAACCTTAAATTTGGCCTAAACCCTAGATTTTTGCTTTAAAGAACTGTCTTTGATCCAAAGAAATGCAACAGTGTATTTAACTGAAACTTATTTCACAGTAATTAATCCATTTTTCACTTTTCACTGCCTTCCCAATTTTGGTGTGCATCTGCATGTTACAGTAAAAGCCAGGTGATCACAGGAGCAGGTGAGAGCAGCAGTGGTGCAGGTTACAGTACAGGCGTTCAGCACATACTGAACCTTCATAAACTCCCTGTGGATTCTGGCTACCCACTCTACTTGAAATTATCCATTAATAACTTTTATTTTCATCACTGCCATCCCTTTGGTAACTGTCCTAGCCACTACACAACAGCAGAGGTATTGTGCAAAAACCTACTCCTGTTCAACCTATGGACCAGTCACTGATGATTTTGTTTTCATTTTTATTGACTAAGACCTTAGGACTAATCCCTGCAGGACATAATACAAATACATCCACTTGGTGACACTTCCTTGCTTCTGGTTATGTTTTGTGACCTTTTCGTCAGCCAGATTTTAGTATGCTTTTTAAAGTCTGAGCTCAGACAGTCCATGAAAGTGCTTGTGCATGCAGCAGCTTCGGGACAAGGGGCAGAAGCTTTCAGCAGGGGAGGTAGTCAGGCTGCTTTGGCCACGTCCACGTTCCTCAGCAAGCATGTGTCATTAGGAAATGTCAACTGGGCAACAAGGTGGATGTGAGATACATACAATGTCAGAATTAGAAGGATTTCTTTTTCTGTTTTTTCCTCCCCCTCACCTCCCACCATCAGTTCTACAGCTAAAGTTTACAAAATCAGTGGAAAACGAAAGAGTTGGCATAATCAGACTAGATGGGCTTCCACTTGTTGACAGTGATATTTCAGCATGAGGATTAAGAACATGTATAAACACTTTCAGAATTAGCTCCCAAACACCAGACGGAAAGATAATTGAAGTCAATGTAGAAAGCTGCATTCCAAATCACTGATACATCTTTAGTTCAGGGTTACAACAGGTACCTTTCATTTGCATTTTTGATCTCATCTATGATGTCTCTGGGCTTTACCATCTCAGCTATGATGTCTCTGGGCTTTACCATGTTCAGTGGTGATGAAGCATAAGAAGTGAAAGACATGGCTTAAATTTCAAGTATGCCATTTACAGGGTGAGCAGTAAGGCAGAAGAAATGCTTTTTTTTGCTTATGTACTGAGCAGACATGTCTGGGAAGAGTAAAGTGACAAGTAAGTATGCCATTTCCCAGTGCCACTCTTAGAGCAACTTTCCAGAACAGAACCATACTTTAACTTGAAAGCAAAAAATATCTCTGCCAAGTAATACATATTAAACAATATGATTTTAATTATAGTTCATTAGTTTTTGTTTACTATGTCTAGCTAGCTCAGAAAGTGCCTAGGAGACAACAGCCTGGCCTGACATTCATCCAAGCTGTTGGATGGATTCCCATCAATATTAATGGGCTAAAAAATTATCCCTTGAAAGGCATGTGTTTTAAAAATTTAAGGTGTGCTTTTTTTTTTTTTTCCTTCGGTATCAAGAAGATTTCTTACTTGCATGCTTTTGTAGACCCAAAATTCTTGAGAACAATCATAATGGAGCCACTGCTAGCTGAGTTTAGTGACAGGTACTGCAGAAGCAATTAAAACCCTGAAGTCTTGAGTAGCTGAGAGAAAAGTCTGACTTTCTTTCATGTTCAGAAGGTCACTACAGTGAATTTGAAGCTGGTATGATAGAACCAAATAGCTTCTAAGTAAGAACCTGACATAGAGTTAGTAGAGTTTGACAGGGAGTGTCAAATGATTTCTGTAGAGCTCAAAACACTGACTTCTGATTATTTATGAAGAAAAGTATCAGAAAAATATGGAAGTGCCTTTTCAAAGTTAGACAGTGAAATAAGCTTTAATATTTTAAGCTCATCCATGCAATAAATACCAAGCAACTTCTAGTCTGGAATTTCTAACCCAGAAGAGGAGGCCAACACTAGCCCTGCAGAAGATAAAATGAGTTGAAGAAAATGCTTTTGATAATAGTAGTGACCTTTAAAGCTCTAAGGACACTCAAAAAGATAACATCAGCTTTTAGAAACTGAATTCAAAGACTTTACACAAAACTGAGAATTGGTGCTACCGTTTCTCTGTCTTACCCAACCAGGTAGTTTAGAGCTGCTATTCCTGTAAAGGGAGCATCAGTCCAGAAAATCCTAAAGTAATATTCACAGCCTTCCACTAAGGAGGGGGGGGGGAGGGGAAACCCTGAAATATTACCATGACAACAGAAAAAGCTGGAATGTAGAGGACATACCATTTTTAGGTAGGCTGCACCTAATTCTGGGTCATCCACAACCATGAAAGGCCAATGACTGAAGAAAGCTGGAACTAGCAGAGTTTTTTCCTCTCTCACAGTCTTGCTCAACTGGCCATCCCTGGGCTCTGTCACAGCCAGCAGTGGCTTTCACCTACCTGCAGGGTTCCTCATAATTATTTTACTTTTGCCAGTATGTGAGTTTTTCTTTTCTTGTTCCTCTTAGTCCAGTAGCTGGGCAAAAGTGAGAAGGTAGTGCTGTATCCCATAATAGAAGAATGCAAAAAAAACAGTGCATGCAAGAAAGAGTGGTAACTTCTGTTACAAAAATAATTTGATAGAACTGTGAAATTTTACTGTTTGTTATTTTTTCAGGGCTGCTCTGTTTCTATTTTAGTGATATATTTGGTATAAATAAATATAAATTACTATATGCTAAAATGGAGGCATTAAACAGAGGAGCAGTTGTTTATGGAAGAAGCTACATATTCTCGTGACTGAAGAATATGCTCTTTCTAATATAAAAACATCCAATGATTGTGAAGGTCCCAAATCCATACTCTGGACCTGAGCTCCCTCAGGGTTTGATCAAGACCTGAACTTTGATGAATTAGATCCCTCTCTAACAATGCAAGCTGCCTACACAAAAATTATAGCATTAACATTTGCATGTACCCCATAAAATAGTCAGTGTCTAGATTGGAAGGAACTTGATTCTTTTCTTCCATCATTTAGCAACGCTAAGTGATTCCTTCACTCAGAAGTGCGAAAGGTTATCTTACAGTTTTCAAAATACACTTAATTTTCAGGCCACTTGAATCAGTGTCTTAAAGGACATGGGCTCTGCATCTCATCCATGTGCCTGAAGAAATCTCAGAAGAAACAACCAGGTTCAATACCTTTCCTTAGGATAAGGACTTACATTTTGATTCTACTTTTCCTTATTAAGTATATACTGCATTGCTGAGCTATACTAATGATCCAGTGGGTTTAGTCCCTGTAACTTCGTAGAAAAGTTCTGCTTAAGTTTAATCACTGTTTGTTTCCTTAGGTGAAATTTTTTACTCCTGGATTTTTTATTGGGCTCTAAATTAAGTGGTACATAATAACAACCTTTCTCTTCCCTTCAAAACCCTATAGACCTTAATGAAGTTCTCCTCAGCACCAAATAACTTTTCCCCACACTAATGAGAACTGGCTGTGCCCTGACACTGAAAAGGTCCAAAGTCAAAGAATCAAAAATCTCACAGCAGATGCTGAAGACAACATTTCTCCTCACTGATGTTAGATTTTTAGCCTGTGATTGATTTATGTCCCTGCAAATTGTGTAAATTCTGTGTGCGTACCTTCTGAAGAGGGGGGTGCACAGTGTACGTGTGCCCCATGCAGTTGTAGCCACGATGTCCCAAGCCAGTATTAATGCATGCACAGAAAGAGTAGTTTTGCACATTATTGCTATTATGAGCAGCATGACAGAAAACTGGTAGACTAAAATGAAGATGAAAGAGCAAAAGTCTGTAGGGAATACTACCATGATATTTCACTGAGGGATTTGATAGTCAAATTTAGATTTGTAAATGCCGTTATTTCCTATTCGCCTTTATTTTTGTAATTGTTTTCAGCTTCAACAGTAGGATTTAAATTTGGCTTTCTTCATTTTATTATTATTAAATGTACCTAGTTTTGATACTAATGATAAAAGCAGATTGTTTGTTAGTTTTGGTTCGTTGTCTTGATAGGGATAATGGGAGCAGGTTTTGGCTGAAGGCTTTGACTTACAAACACAAATGACTACACTGTGATCAGATCTAGACACTTATCATTATGTAGTGCCTCCCAACACCTACAGTAACTTGCATATTCCAGTATGTTCATACTCTGGCCTTAAAACAGTATCATATCGTAGCAGTGACAGGCAGCAGTAATAAAGCTGTTACAAGCAGTTCTTTATGTGCAATTTGAAAATAACAACAGAAACTGGACTTTTGACTGATTTCCCTGAAAAAATCTTGATTGCTTGGAAATATAACAAAATTCAGCTGTGGAACTATGCATTTATATAACTGTAAAAAAACAGGGTTTTTAATCTTTAGAGGTGAAACAGAATAGAAAATACCGTATTTTTCAAGATAACCTCATTAAAGTCAGTATTTAAGACTTGGATACATAACCTTTTTTGCTATAGTGATGCCATAGTGATATATATCAATGTTTCAGTTTGTTCCACTTACTGATGTTGCCCTTTTCTGTAATCTGTGTAGACTGCACCATCTTAGAGACTGGTTTTTTTAATATATGGATACAGGAAAGAGATTTATACATATTTATGTCTTTCGCCCTTCGTCATCTGCCCCAGTAAAGCAATGACCAGGAATTTCTGCAAACACACATGTACCTTGCATTTAAAAATAAACCAAATTGTATTAGCTTCCTTCAGGTATTAATAATTACTACTTTTAATAGCTAAATATGCCAGATGGGCATTTTTCATCCTGAGAATAGAGACTATTACAGGTAGCATGCTTAGCCAAACTCAGTAGCCTGGTAAACACTTGATGCTTTAATGAAGTGTACTTTCTGTTTTTCCAATGGCTAATAGGGAAATGCTGATGTTTGAAATGAAAAGCTGTCATCAGAGCGCTGAACATTGTACCATATGCCTGCTATTCTGCTTAGAAATGTTTAGCTTTGCTGTTGTCTTCCAAGGTCACTTCTTGCCTGAGTAGGCTGGGTCCATGGTTAAATGGAGTGCAGACCTCCCCAGTGCTTCTGAGCAGTCCTCTGTTCTTGTTTTAGTCACAGCAGGGCTGGACACAGGCATCCTTGTTTCCTTTTTTCTTTCTTCAATTGCTTGCTGTAGCTGTTCAGATCTGTTTGTGCTGTCAGTGGTAGGGTATGAGAAATGAAGCCCAACAGGTGGTAGGATTGCTACTGGCAGCCAGTTTATTATCATTAGCTAGTAGAAGGAAAACAGTGTTCAAATAAAAAATTTTTAAAAACATATCAACTGATGGGGCTCTAATCCCTGTACTTGGCATGGTTCTTAATTTAAACAAAGTCTCACAGTAACTCTTCATCAAGTTCTTTGCCTGGAGAAATTTTTTGTCTGTATAGATGTTATGGGTTTGTGTGGCGCGGTTTTCCTTGGTGGCAGGGGAGGGGGGCTGCAGAGGCGGCCCCTTTAAGAAGTTGCTGGAAGAATTCGCCGCCCCAAAATGTCGGACCCGCGCGCCAAAATGTCGGACCCGCCTCTAGGCGGGGAGTGACGGTGGTAACGCCTCTGGGAAAACATATTTAAGAAGGGGAACCGGTAGTGTGGGGGTTGGGAAACCTGAGAGGAACATCGCTGCCGACACTGGAATCATGGAAGTGGAGGGGGAGGAGGAGGCGCCTGAGGAGGCTGATGGCCCTGCAGCCCAGGGGGGTGAACGGTGGAGCGGAGGCTCCCGAAGGTGGCCGTAACCCCATGGTAAAAACCGCGCTGAAGCAGTGTGAGACGGGAGAGCAGCCCGCGGAAAGGACCCGCGCCAGGGGAGTTCGGGAAGAACTGAAGCCCGCGGAAAGGATCCGCACCAGGGAAGTTTGTGAGGAACTGCAGCCCGCGGAAAGGAACCACGTTGGAGCAGGGAACGAGTGAGGAATCTTCCCCCTGAGGAAAGAAGCGGCAACGACGATGTGTGGCGAGCTGACTCAACCCCCATCCCCTGTTCCCCTGCGCCGCCGGGGGGAGGAGGTAGACAGCATCGGTAGTGGAACTGAGCCGGGAAGGCAGGAGGGGTGGGGGGAGGTTGTTCTGATGTTTAGTTTCCCTTCCTAATACCCTTGTGTTTTGTTTTTGTTTTGATTTGTAGTAAATGAAATTGATTTTGTTTCTTCCCCAAGTTGAGCCTGTCTTTTGCCCGTGACCATAAGTGGGGAGTGATCCCTCCCAGTCCTTGTCGCGACCCACAAGCCTGCCTTTGTATTTTCTCCTCATCCCAACGTGGCCAGGCGAGGGGGTGGGGGGTGAGCGAGCGGCTTCGTGGTGCTTTGTTACCGACTGAGCTGACCTGAAACCACGACAATAGGTAGCTCAAAGTTTGCAAAAATTATACTGATTTGGTATCTATTTAGAACAAAAAAGGAGGGAGTGATTCCTTTCCTTCATTCCAGAGTAAATCAAGAGGAATGGAATGATTCCCACTGAGTTACATCAGACTGAGACTAAAGACATACAATAAACACATCAGTACTTAGCACATTGGTGATAAAATCAGCCTTGTAAGAATTTTATTGATGTTAACAAAAGACACTGGACCCTGGGAAATAGTATATCACAGGTGGAGCCATAGACCCAAAAAAGCATATTTAATGAGTCTTCTAGGACAGATTTTTATCTGAATCATTATAAGAATTGTTAGACAGAATTTTACGTTCATTTTCCTTCTTTTTTTTAACCTAGTATTTTCAAGTAAGCAAATACTTCACATTCAAGAAAGATAATATGAGGCTCATATTTACCCACATTGAACTGCCGGTAGTAATAACGACATTGGAATGACCTCAGAGGTCTTTCCAAAGTGCAAAGTGAATATATGCCAAGTATACAGGCGGGTACAAGTGGCATTCTTTGGAAAATAAAGACAATTTCATCCTCGAGTGCGCTGTGTTCCCTCAGGTCCTTTGAGGAAATGCAGAGATTTCTCCTTCCACCTATCCCTATCAGAAAGCAGCCCCCATGCACAGCCCTTACCTTGCTCTGACAGAGTCATTCACACGCTATATTTTAAAGAGTGCAGCAAGAGCTGAACTGTGTGCAGCCTGTGGCCACTAAGGAATACCAGATCTCCTTTAGGTAGCTACTGGTCGTAAATAACTTATGTTGTCTTTGTGATACTGTAAGAGAATACAGAACCCAGATTGGCACATACATGTGGGAGAGCTTATCGATTCACATACACAGGATTGCCTGTAAAAAAACCACAGTAACCTGAAGATGGAGCTAATTGAAAATCAAGAAGCTGGTATGTAGTCATGTTGCTGTATTGACTTCAGAAGGATAAGCTAAAGGCAGATTCCTGATGAGACGCCATCCCTGTTTTAATTGAGTGTTGTTTCTATAATAACCCACGCGATTCCAGTAAAGTGGGCAGTAGAAGAAGGCAACCCAAAATTATTTTGGAAATGAGCTGTTACTCTCCAACTGAATCCCAAACCCTCGATGTCACGACGCAAATTGCCAAAGTCACCTATGAATCCAGGTTGGAGAAGCAGTAGACTATTAATTCAGTGTTGTTTCTCTTGCTAAGTCCATTGCAGCTGCAAATCCACTACTGAAAACTTGTCCCCACTCCTGGATTCATTAGTATGCTGCTCTGGTTTAAATGTCAGCAGCACAACATGTAGTATATGACAAGTTTAGAGAGAATTTCAGAATGTGAACTAAAATGAGCTATGACAAGTGGCACGTGCATTGCTCTGTCACAAACATTCATTATAGCAATTCATTAGTTTTCTAAATATCTCCCCCCCAAACTGTAGTGACACAGGGGTCCATCAGCATAATTATCCAGGATATTTTGCTGCAACTGCTTCATTTTAATCTCTTCTTATATCATATTGTCTGGGCTTTGGGGCTGTAGAATGCTTTCTTTAGTACTGAAAATTTGACTGAAAGTCATAGCACCTCAGTGGGATAACTGAACTGCCCAAAATCATTCCTGAATGAGGAATTCTCCTATTTCATTCACACTGATCTCATTGCCACTCACTTCCCCAGGCATAGGTATAGGCTGTTTTAGCATAGAGAAACAACTGGTGTACAGTTATCAAGCCAGTGTACAACCTTGGAGTCAACCATGTAACAGATACATAAGCCAAAAAGACCACCAACAAATTTATTCTGCAGAATATGAGCCACAAAGCATCTGAACTTTCTGTAACAGACTTAAGATCTACTAACACATCAAAAGCCATGAGTAACAGAAAACACAACAATGCTCAAACCAAACAAGTAGTATGCATTGGAGTGGGGGTTTTTGTGTGTTTTGTTGCAATGAAGAGGATGAAACAGAGCTGACTTTGGAGAGCTAAACAAACATTTCTGGGACACATTGTGGTTGCCACCTGGGCAGCTGCCAGGCAAAGTACTCCCCATACAGATGGATCCACTTTTCTATCAGCAGACCACTGAAATTAGAGTGGTTGTTCATTGAATAAATGAGCTTCTTATGACCAGCAAAAGCAGCCTGGCAAATGGTGATTAATGAAGGTGCATGATAGTTACGTGAGCTCTGGTTATCCTTGGGATTTATGTATCCATGGACTTTAAAGCCAGAAAGGATTATCATCAGTGAGGTGCAGGCCACAGATCCCCTCTAGTTTTAACTAAACTTTGCCTTTAAGGATGACATCTGATCTTGACTTTTAGGCTACCCTTGGAGGGGGGGGAAATCTGCACCACTACTTAGCATACCATTCCAGTCTTCAAAAATAACCCATTAACTGTATACCCCGTACTTCAGCCTGGCTTTGACTCCAACAGGCCAAATACTCTTTAGCAGGTGACAGCATTCTCATCCTCCCTTCACCATGAAGTTTTGAGATGATGTATTAGATACATTTTACAGGGGTTTTCCTGTGCAGGAAGCACATAGAAACAAACTACTTGTTAAAAGTTGTTTTTGCAACTCTGACTTCATTCTCCTTAGGAGCAGTGGTGTCAGGTGAGCTTCAAGTGGCTGGATGAGGTCCTTCCTACATAACCAGCAAACTCCTAAACTTCACTCACTAGGAGAAAAAAGTGGTACAAGGAACAGTAATGCAATTTCTTGCCTTTCTTTGTCATTAGGGAAAGACTTTGGTGAATTCCGACTAAGAATTATTATCTGTATTTCTGCTCATAAAAGCAAATTCTCAGTGGTCACATGCTTCCAATATTTGTCTTTAACAACTCTTCAGCAATCAAAAAGCTCCTAAGAGGTATCTTCCAAACAACCACCATACCCAGCTTGTGTCCCACGTTTAAGCTCTGCTTAATTACAGTAAATTCCTAGCTCTTACATGAGTCTTTCCATTTATTGATTTCCATAAGCTTTAAAGAAGGTCAGGAGATGCCGAGCCCTTCAAAGATGGGGAAAACAAGGTGAGGGGAAAGAGAGTGACCTGTCCAAAGCCTTCTGCACATCAGATCAGAAGCAGACCACAAACATAATGCCAGCATATGGTGAGGGCTGGCTGGTCCCTGAAGGACAAGGAGCCACAGGGTATCCCCATGGCAGGCCTTACCAGCCAGGGCCCATCCACAGGAGCCAAACAAAGCAGACCTAGAGGCAGTAGCCAGCTCCATCCAAGAGCTCATATCACAATGCAATATCACAGTGGGGAGGCAGGCCCTAGGTCCAACTAGGAAGCCAATCTATGGGTCAGGTCCAGCAATCACCAGGCAGGTCCATAGCAATAACACAGGGCAGAGGCCAAGGTAAAGAGTAAACTCAGGAGTTGAGGCCAAGATCAAGAAACTCCACAGCCATGCAGAACACTTATGGGGCAAAATTGGAACCACTGCCTCACTGGAGACATTGCTTAGGCTATAGGCCTATTACACCCTTAAGGTGCCCAGGTTGAGCTTCAATAGAATTCTTGAGCCCAGGGCTGGGGGTGAAGGCTGGTTGGTGCCATTAAGGCCTCTTAGTACCCTCAGGACCCTGACAGGTACTCTCCATCAAGCTGTGTCTGTTATTTGCTTGGAGAAGAGGGCCCATGTGCAAACATAGAAATCTGATTTACTGTTAGTGAGAGGGAGCAGAGTAGCTGTGTGGCATGGACCTCTGAGCTGTGTATCCCTGGTCCCTCTGATGTTTGGGGCTGGGGGGCATGCTGTAGGAGTTTAAGCTCTCTGCAGACAAGCTGTGTCAGGTCCTCAGGTGGTGCAAATTAGCTCCAGCATTGTTTTAGGAGTGATGCAGGCTTCAGCATTTTTAATTACCATTGCCTTAATCTGCTCCTCTGCAGGAGGTGAAAGGCAGAGGGAAGGGAGAAGGGGCTGAGACAGACTCAGCATGTCCTCAGCTGTTTTACTTCACATGCCAAAGGTTCTGCACATGTCAGAGAGCACTGGTAGAAATTGCAAATGAACTCACTAGTTACATAAAGGACAAGAGCAGTCAAAAGAGAGAAGTGAAGCTGATTTGGTTTATATTTTTTGATCTTCCTGCTTTCAAGTCAATGAGTCCCAGCTGCAGCTTATAAAGGTAGCCATATAAGATGTAATTGCCCCTGAAGCTCTATGGCAGCTTTGCTAATGGTTTGTGTTATGGGAAAAGACCACTAAAATAGTGCTAGGAAAAGGAAGATGGAAATCCCTTTCTTACTTCTCAAGATTGGTTGAGAGAAATTTTGTTAGCTTTAAAAATTTCATAGCATAATGAAATATATTACAGTCTTCTATGATTTTCATGGTGTTAATAGGAAAGAAAGTGAAAAAAATTGTTGCTGATAGTAAAGTGATAGTTAATGACTTGCAAAGACCACCTACAGCAGTTTTATTTGCTGTCTGGTTTGGCTATTCAGTTTGCAGGAGAAAATTGATCCTATTCTACATGCTAGTATAGCTCCAGTTTCAGCAGAATAGTGTCCAGAAAGAGGATGCTGGTTGTCAGCAGAAGCCTATCCACTTTTGTATAGACATAGTTATTTTTACAGGAAACTTTCTCAGCGGATCAGATCACAAGGTGGAACTGGATTCATGCTGTCTGCTGCCCTTGTCTGGAAGCACTAAGTTGTTGTTTGAAAGTGGAATTGTTGCTGCTATATAACCAGCATTTCTGAAAAATAAGTTTTGGCTGAATTTCTTTTCAGAGCTTCATTTATAAAGGATCCTGAAGTCAGTGCAAAATTCTTATATACAAAGACTGTATTTAACAGTTTAGATTGGCAGTTCTGTCACAGCCACTTTGTACAGTTCAGTTTATAGTTTTGTGATTTAGCTGTACTGAAGAGAAAATATCATGCTGTGCAGACTGGTAGAGTAGAAGCTGTACTTTCCTCATCAGTGTAAATGTATTTGGGTAACATTTTTTTTCCAAACAGTTTGAGGATTTTATTTTAATTCTTTAGTTGTACTTTAATGAGGTGTTTTGAATGAAGTTCAATTTTAATGTGTGTTGAGTTTGCTATGTTAATCAGACCACTTCTGTTTATTTCACATAAACATTTTGGAGGTAATTTTATACTTTCTGCAAGAACACGTTGCAACTACTACATCTTAAGTCTCATAAGATAATAGAAATGTCACAATTTCATGTTCTGCATCAGATATAAATGCAGCTGTCATGCAATATTCCATTTCTGACAAGAAACCAATAAACCAAGAGAAGAAAGAAAGAAAAAAACTAAAAAAAAAAAAACCACAACCAAAAGAAGCAGTGATTGATGGGCACATAACTGAGCTAGGAGTTCCATGAATAATTTTAGTTACACAACATGCCAAAAGACAGAGTTTCCAAAGACAATGATTTTATGATTAGGTGTAAATTGTAATCAGGACCAGAATGGTTCTAGGAATTAAATGCTGCTAAGCATGGAAATGAAGAAAAAGGGAAACCATTCTCATTTTAAACAGGGTTTTGTTTTTCTTGGCATCTTATTTTGTGGCAGGTGTCCTGCCTATAAATTATGGATTTATTTTTTTTAAATTGACAGGTGAAAAATCTCATTAACACAAAACCCTACCTGTGCTGCTAATAATATTCCATGTTATTAAATCTGAAAGAATTTTTTTAAATCTCATTTACTCTTCAGTAATTTACCACTCACATATTAGATGTCTTGGGCAATAAAAATACCTGCAGTTACTTTGCTTTTGGGGATGTCATGTCTTAACAGGGTTTTGTAACATGTGAAGAGCTGAGAGAGGTTTGTAGGCAAATGTTTCATTCATTTCATTTCAACAAAATGAAAATACAATAAAAGATTTTAATCAATATTAGAGCCTGTAAAATGTATATTGCTTTCTCACAAAACATAAATTATCTGACAACCTTAATAGAGACAACTGAAGTGTTTGAGAGAGAAAACTTCTGAATTTTGGTTTTAGAGGCCGACATGACAGAATAATTAACACAGGCCATCCAAGCATAAAATTCTAATACCTGGCACAAGGCTGTGATCGGAAATGGAAATTCAAGTCTAAGTCCAAGTCCAAGTCTATGTAAACTCCCAGTAATCCTTTGCGCAGCAAGATGTCTATGGGATGCCTGCAAAGGGGCTGTGACCACCTTTCCCTGTTCTTTCTTCTAGTCTTCCACTTCTCTCAAGTGGAAGACCGGACCAAGCCATCAGCATATTGTGTGAAAATGTGTATGTCTGCAGACACTCGTGTGTACTTGATAACCCGTGTGCGCATAAGTACCAAGCTTAAGACACGAGTTATGGAATAAGGATCCAACATGACCTGAAGGATCCACCCCATGAAAAGCCAACATCAGACTGGGGCTATGGTCAGCAAGGCGGCCAGATGCATTGTAGGAAATGTGCATGTACATCAGTACCATTTAGGAGGAAGCATGTGCAAGTTGAAATGTATGGATTGCTGTTGTTCAGAAATGTAAACAGGGATTCCCAGGCAAGAGATACCAAAGAACTTAAGAGGTAGCCGGTGTTGTCCTCTTGGCAGCTTAGCAGAAGCCCCATCTGAGCTGTGGCTTAGGCTTGGGCTGGACAAAGCACTGGACGATGCTGCTGGCACAGCAGAAATGCAGGGCAGTAGTCACTTATCCATTGGAGGCTGCAGCCTGACGAGGTAAGATACGTGCAGAAGCATGGGAGAATTTTAATACGCAGCCCCGTGAACACTACGATGGCAGTAAATATGACTCTGCTTTAAATTATGAGGGATGTTACTCCATGTGTTCACTCAGAGGAGGGACTGTATCAAGCTATTTTTGAGTAGGCTAACATTTTTTTTATCCTTTTTCATTAGACTTTCAGCTTGTAGTTCTTTCCTTAATCCTTAGAGTTAAAACTAAAGGAGGAAAAAAAAAAGTCAACTTTTGGTTTCACGGCTTGCACACAAATTATCTTACTACAAGGTCAACATTGTGTGCAATGTTCTCCCATGGATTGTCTGCATTTGCTGATAATTCATTCATTTTCTGGCTCATCACCTCTTCCTTCCGAGGGATTAAATGGCCCTCATGTCTCCTCAAGAAACATGAGAGACCTTGATTGCATAAGGGTTGACAAGAAGGATGAATGGATTGAATTTCAACATTTCCTTCTCTCACTTCTCTACTTTTTGACAAAAAACGATCTGCTGCCAGTGCAAACGTGCATGAGGGAAGCAGGATAGACCCACTGGGAAATTTTACTCACCAAAAAACAGCTTAGGGCACATGCTAACAGGTGAAATTTCCCTGTGGAAGAATCCCTGTGAAGAGGAGGGTGCTGCTGTCTGCTGGGGGACTGGCACAAACCATGCGTCTTTCACACCCATTCATTTTTGTTTCTGGAAAAACTTCTTGCAATTGGTCTTTCTTTCCCATGTCAAAGGAGAAATTTTAATTAATTTTCACAGTGGGACTAAAAACTGTGTTTCCCTATTCCTGAATAAAAATAAGGATGACACCCCGTCTTTGTGACACATCTGCTCAGGAAAAGTCTGTGTGAGCATACTGGATTTATGCTGCAAAACAGATGATTGCATCAGAGCAAGATAGAGGCATTACTATTTTATTTTACCTCCTTTATTACTGTATCTGATTATTTAATGCCAATAAACACTTTTGTTCCCCTTTACATCTTGCGTCTTACAAGGAAGAACCTGTCACAGTTATTTCACATTCAAACGGGATTTTTGGACATCCAATTCTCTTTATGTTTTTGTAAACTGCCTTTGCAGAGATGTGGACTGAACTGGCCATGGAGAGAGGGGCAGGAGGTTTTCAGTAGGACTGGCTCTCCAAAAGCATGCCAAGTCAGATCTGAAGTCCTACTGAAGCACTAACAAGCTCCTCAACCACCTTGTCTGACAGCAAAAAATCATTCTCTTTCAATTGTTTTTCCATTTCTGATACAATTAATCATCCTTTTACATAGGACTTCCCACATTCAGTACTGGACATGAAAAATAGCTAATTAATTTCTGCTCAAGCATACTCAAAAAGACAGAATTAAAACAAGCTCTGCAGTATATATTTAATGGCCAATATGTTACATTAAAGGATCAGTAGAGCTCCTAAAAGCCATTATTCCCCTGCAGAGGGAAACACTAGAGTTGTAAAACTGCTCCCAGGCCCTTCTGGATACTTGGTGCGGTCGAGCTGGAGGAAGGGGATGAGTTGTCGGTGCTGCGGACACACCAGATGGTACCGTGAGCCATAGGAGGCACTTGTACCTTAAATGAACTCCTAAGGATTGTTTGAGTTATGCAGAGGCTAGCAAAAAGCTTAAGGTCACAGAGCAACAGAAGTGCTTTAAAACTCTCTTATTTCTCTCTGTTGTGTTTCCGAGCAGCTCGGCCCACAGCCCCTGGGTAGGAGCCTAGTGCTTGTGCGTGCCTCTGAGCTAACGCAGGCTATTATCAGCTTGAGCACCTGCTCGCAGCTCCACAACATGAAGGAAACAGCCTCTGAAAGAAACTTGCTGCTAAACTGGAGTTTTGAGAGTGATGTGTCCTGTGAAACCATCAGAAGCCGATAATAGAGATCATGCAGAGCAACAAGCACCCCCAGCCACATAGTCATTGCCATGCAAACATCAGAGGAACTCACTGATAGTCATCAAACTCCATCCCTTACTCCAGCTCACATGGGTGGTTCCAGTCCAACTGTGCAGCTGCTGCTTATCAAAAAGCATTTTCAAAGAAAACATGACTTTTTCCTGTTCAGCATGAAGTCCATCAAGCCACCGCTAGCTTGGCTGGTGAGCGTCGTCCCACTGCTCCCTGAGTGAGGATTTCTGCAAGTATGGGTGGCATTTCTGCACAGACCTACCCAAACCAGCATCAGGTCATTTTGGTGCCCAGCACATACCAATTTGCTCTGCTAGTAAGTAGGCAGTGAGTACTACTTTTCTGCCAAGAGATACAGTGAAAGGCAGTACATCATCTGTGCTTGAGCACATAGCTGAATACATAGCTAAGCTATGTTTCAGCTAATTGGTATTTTTGCAGTACACACCATGGACATATTCACAGGATCAAGGTCTCTTTTTTGGAGGGCAGGGTATCTCATGAATACAATCCTTGCTTGAGTGAAAGGCATTGTCATTGTCTTTTACTAAGAACGATACTTTGAATCAGTCTCTTGTGTATATCAATAATGACACGCTAATTGAATCTGGAAACTCATTGCTCACAAGCAATGGATTCAGCACTAATATTAGCATTTTATAGCTTTGGATGGAATGCAAGTGAGGGTCTTGCCAAGATAAACACAAAGTTTGCTTTTATTGCTGGCAGACATTGCCAGAGCTCCATTGTTATAGCCGAAGTTCAGCAATACGTATCAGCAGAAAGCTTAGCCTGAAGTCTTTAACTCATTGCTGTGCTGGAGGTGAAGTCCTACACAATCTGCACTGAAATTCCCTTACTAAAGAGAGTTTTACGAAATTCCTATGCCCTTTTCCTTCTGAAGGAATCCTTTCTTGAGGCTCAGCATGAAAAGGTGAAAGATTGTCGAATTCACTGTTATTTTAAAGTGCACCCAAGAGAGCAAGAAATGAGAAATTTATTACCTTTGTGTTTCAGGTTGCCACTGGTACATGAAGTTTACCACTGGGTAATGGGGAAGGTTGGATGGGAACACTGTTTATCGGTAGCAAGCCCTTGTTAAAACATCAGCAGCATATATGGGAGACAGACACGGCCAGACATCCCGTCAAAAGTTGCAGGGGACACAAAGGAAATTATACTATTCTTGTTTGTCCCTAGGAAGTGCTGTGCATGACTTCTGTGGTTTATCAGGCATCTAGAATAGACTTTTTTTCCCCTCTATATTCCAATGGGATTTTTCAATCATTCTCTTAAGTGCCTCAGAACACATTCATCAAGAGAGCTGTGCTCTTCACATAGACCTTGTCTGCATAGCTCTGGAGGCAGGGAGTTGTGGAGCTCTTTAACAAATGCTGGCAAGTGGCATGTATTCATTGCATTTGAAACTTGGTATATTCCTAAGGGAACTGCTTACAAAGATGACAAGCCATCTGTCTCTACTTCTGGTGTTTTCTCTGCTTCCACATCCATATGTTAAGGTAGAAATAATGTTTTCAATTCAAAAAACTAATTTAGTCTGTAAATTGCAGATTTGTAATGATCAAATCTAGTTTAAGCCAGACAGTGAAGATTTTTCCATCACCATTTGCTGACAGGAATTCCTTCTTCATAACACTAATGGCTTGCATGTTACTCCCCCAGTATTTGAATTTAGTATGGTATAGTATATCATCACCAAGTCCACATTCCGGAGTCCTGCTTGTTTCAACCAGATCCATGATCATTTACAGTGACCATTCTGCTGCATTGGCTGCTCTCTCCCAGTAAAATTTCTATTATAATAAATGTGGGCAGTGGAAAAAAAATGTTGCAAAATACTGCTTTGATTAGCAAAGTGCTGCAGGAATGCACTGGAGAGTCTGTGTTATATATGCAGATATCTGGAATGAATACCAGTAAAAGGAAAATATGATTTCATTTCTCTGAAGACACATCGTGTGTGGGCAGAGCTGAGCCAATCCTGCAGACAAAATACCTGACTCTGTGACCAAGAAGAAATTAGTTTAGACAAGATGCTGTAGCTCGGCACCAGGCAAGGCAGGCTTTTTGAAATACAGCATTTTGCATTGGCAGGATAAGGGGCTAAGAAGCCCAGCACGTACGGGAAGCGCTGGGCACTCTTGGCAGCAAGAGGGGGAGAGAGCAAAAGACATCATCTCAAATCTTTGCTTCTGGCAGCCTCTGTGGACGGTGCATTTAGTGATGGCAGAAACAGCTCTGGAGGTGGGCTCCTTGCAGTGGGACCCTTCTGGAGCCATTGTAACCTTTCAGGGTGCAGCAGGAGGAGGGACGATGTGGTGCCGGTCATGGGCACCCCAGCTCTCCCACCAAAGGTGTCCTCAAACAGAGGCCCAAAGACGTTCCCATCGGTGGTGACCCAACCACTGTGCCAGGCAAAGACCAGGAGTGGCTCAGGCACAGGACAGTGGTGAGGAGGGTCCTGCTGCCTGCAGAGACTAGTTTTCTGCAAAGGGTTTTGAAATTTTGCCCCCAAATCCATTCTTCCTGGTTTTTTTCTTAACAATTTTCAGAGGTTAAGGTTGTATGAACTTTTCCTTTCCTTCCCCCTCCTGCCATCAGCTTCAATTTTAAATTAATTTGGTGAACTTCATAATCCTGACACCCTGGCAGGCAAAAGCATAGGATCTTTCAAACTTCTCCTCGGGGCTGTGGCTGATATAGCACTGCTGTTGAGCTCATTGAATTTATGCCCATTTTGAAACTCTTCTTTCCTTCCTACCAACTTTCAAAGTTTCACTGGTGGTCAAGCACAATCCCTGCAATGCTGTTAACCTACAGACTATTTTAACTTGTACTTAGCTGAGCCCTAATTGCTTTACCCTCAGTGCTTCCAGTACAACATCTGATATGATTAGCTACGCCATTAATTATTTTGTACTTTAACTGTGAACCTCCTGCTGAAATCCAAGGAAAGGTCAATGCATATCTAGAGAAAATGGTACCTAATAAGACACATTAATCAGCAAATTAGGTACAATGTGAGTTCAGCACACACATGCAGTCTAAAGGGGTTTTACTTGTGTGCTAATGGTACCTGTTATTTGGCTAAGGATACACGCTTGTAGTCAACAGTTAGTCGTCTGGCTAAAACCTCCCATGGACTTTAGTGTACAAAAATCTTTTATACATTATAACAAGTAAGCCGGATTAAAGAATGCAAAAGATATTTGGTAAGTAGTCCAGTCAGCACAGATACTGGTCAAATGATACCTGACTAGCTGTTGTTACAGATACCAATTGTTACCTCTCTTTACCTAGAATAATAAAAAAAAAAAAATAGACCACTCAGAATGTTCACATTTATCAACTATTATCATACACTTTATTTCTCTCCTGAATGTTTCTCAGCACAGACAGTAAAAAAGAAAAACTTCTGGACCTGAATTTTGGTTCTAAAATGCTGTGACTTTTGGATCTAAACACTATAAGGGACAGTTTTCACAGTAGCATGTTTCCCTGTAGTTACAGATACCGATATGCAACCTTTTTGTTTGTAGTGTTTTCTGAAGCATTTGGTTCCTTTTTACCCTTGCATCACATGTGCCTTGTTATCCCTTTTCTTTAAAGAAGTTTAACAATATAATATTGCAGTCTGTAAATAGTTTTAGTAAGTTTCATTTTGTTCATTTCAATTTTCATTGTCACCATCAACATATATGTTTGTCGTGGTTTCAGGTCAGCTCAGTCGGTAACAAAGCACCACGAAGCCGCTCACTCACCCCCCACCCCCTCGCCTGGCTACGTTGGGATGAGGAGAAAATACAAAGGCAGGCTTGTGGGTCGAGACAAGGACTGGGAGGGATCACTCCCCACTTATGGTCACGGGCAAAAGACAGGCTCAACTTGGGGAAGAAACAAAATCAATTTCATTTACTACAAATCAAAACAGAAAACAAAACACAAGGGTATTAGGAAGGGAAACCAAACATCAGAACAAACCTCCCCCGACCCCTCCCGCCTTCCCGGCTCAGTTCCACTACCGATGCTGTCTACCTCCTCCCCCCGGCGGCGCAGGGGAATCAGGGATGGGGGTTGAGTCAGCTCGCCACAC
>VYZV01013260.1:14634-25233 GCA_013401275.1 Pandion haliaetus | reverse complement strand
GCGGGTCTGACATTTTGGGGCAGCGAATTCTTCCAGCAACTTCTTAAAGGGGCCGCCTCTGCAGCCCCCCTCCCCTGCCACCGAGGAAAACCGCGCCACACAAACCCATAACAATGTTCCATGTATATTTTCTATAGCTTGACGCAACATTTTACTACCCAACCCTCTTTTCTTCTTTTCAAACATTATCAGCATCAATGGAGATATAGTAACTCTTTGTTTTGGCTTTTTCCCCATACAGATGCTACCAACTCAGAACATCTCCCACTTACTGGCCATGCCTTCAGAGTTTGCTTTTGACAGTGTCCTCTGGTTTTGTCCATAGCTACTGATTTCAACTCTATCTACAACCGCTATTACGGAAATTTGAATAGAACAGGCACACATTTTCCAAAACACACTCCCAAAACCCACCCCACTTTCTGCTGCAAAGCCAAAATAACCTAAGTGATTTGCAGGTGGCTCTGAGAGCCACCATGTCCCTTTGCTGGGTTCTCAGGAGAGGAGACACAGGAGCACCTGGAGGGAGAGACGACAGGTCTGTAAACTGGATCCCAGTTAGGTTGTCCCCATTTTCATGCAGGAAAAAATACACCCCTGTCTTCTAAGATGGACTGAGACCATTGACCATTTCAAGCACTGCCTTCCCCTCCTTCCAAGCACCCCAGGCTGACGCATGCTCACCCAGCGCTTTTCTTTGAAAGGCGGCAGAGCACAGCAGTGAGCAATGGGAATGAATACTTACAAAACAGCTCTGCCGCAGAGTGAGACAGACCTTTCAGCTGCACAGCAACATTCACTATCTTGGGCAAGAGTACAGCATGTCCAGCCTGGGACTGGATATACCTGAAGCGTTTAAAGTACATGTTCGGAATAAAAGAGCTAGGAATGTGCGAGGGGTAATTATTTGCTCCTGCTTAAGGGCAAAGAGCTTCATGGTGCTGCACAGGCAGGGGTGGGGAGCTGTGCTGAGCCTTTATACGGGACATGAGTCTGGAAGAGCTTCTCGTGCCCTGGTGAGGAGCAGTGCGAGGCGGTTTCACCATCAGTCTGGGGTTTTGGGGTAGATGGAGCTGGAAAGCAGCAGCTGGTTCACAACATAGGGGGAGCATCCTGCCATTTCATGGACGAAATGTTCAGTGATGGTTACTAGTGCCCTTACGTGTTACTCCCACCTTGTCAATGAAGTTCCTATATTTTTTCAGTGTTGGATGTACACTAACAGACATGGCATGTTTTGGTAACTGTAGAAGGATAGAATGGATATTTTGCAAAGATGTTACCAGATAAACCTCCCAAGGAACAGCTTGGCAAGCATTTTCTTTCGGCAGTGTTGCTAGCATAAGTACCCCATCCCCATGCTGTCTTGTCTGTCGTGGCTGAGAAGTTGTTTGATTCACCAGAACCAGGAGCTGAAGCAGATGAAAAAGCTTTTTTTCGTCCTTCTGGGCTACATTTAACCCAAGTCCAGTTCACCAAGTGGCCTCACAAACAGCTGCACAGACACATCCAGCTGGCAGTTTAGTGGTAAGAATAGGGGAAGATGCTCGTAAGGGTGATGTTACTACTTAAAATCTGTCAAAACACCATCTGAGTGGTTGCAGAATTAATTAATAAATTAAGTCCATTGAGTTATGTAAAATTCACACCGGAGTAAAACCGGCCCTGATACAAGCACTTTGAACACAGCACAAATGTTTTTCCATCCCCACCTTGAATTATGCTGTATAAGTGGTCTGCTGCAGCTGGCATTTTGAACATAACGGCATTTAAAAGAAAGGCACCATGTCCAGGTCATATTGAAAATGTTTTGGGACACGTTAAAACAACTCAGCCTATTTCAGGTCAATTTATCTTAAAGGGTTTATAGCTGGTATAATTTCCCTCGAGGGAACGGTTACACTTGGGATCCATCATCAAAATAAAGGACGAAAGGCTGAAGAAGCAACCCACAGTCTGCACATGTATTTGGCACTTCATTTTTTCATCTTCCAGTTCTTGAGTAATAAAAAACCTGGGTGCATGAACAGTTTTGCAAAGATGGTTGAGCTTAGGACTACTTGAGATCCAAACCAAACCAGTTTATTGCAGCTCCTACCTGGGCAGTTGCATGTGTCTAGGCACAGAGGCTGCAGCATGTTCCTGCTTCAAATGTTACGTGGCTTCCAGTGCAAAGAGAAGTTACCAGCAGCCAAAAACCAAGCATTGCTGTTACAGGAAAGATGCCTCTTCTATCCTCAAAACCCAGGACTTTTCGAACGCGTGCCTCAGTTTCATTCCATTCACTGTGCTCTTTCTTAGCTTAGATACTGTTGAACAGGACATCACCTTAAGACTGCAAGATTCAGACCTGAGAAATCTGGGCAGGAAAGGTTTTACGTAGTCTCCAAGTGGCCAGCAAACACCCAGTGTATGTACAAGATAACACTGCTGTGGCAATGTCCTTATACCTGAATCCTGCTAGAGTCAACAGAAAAAATGCCTCTTGATTTCAGCGGCACCTAATCTTAGTATGGAGGTAAAACCCAATGACCTTGAACTACCTGGTCACTCTTGCACTGTGCCAGCTAGGAGTTTCACAGAACCTGCCTGTGATACTGCTTTCTAACCAGAAAGCTCTGCTCAGGTAGACACTAAAACATAACCTCATGCTGCTTGAGATTTAAAAAATAAGCATTTGGCATTAGCAATAAGCACAACAGGTAAAGAATCACACAGTTGTCTGTGTCCACAGCTAAGGCTGCCAAGATCCAGTGGTAGTTTTTACCTCTGAAGAGTATCAGTTCACCTGACAGTGGCAATTTAACAGCCAGAAGGTAATAATACTTCAGCCTTTATTATCACCAGCTGGTAATACTTCAACCTTTATACAGCTTCCTTCTCCTTACGGGGTTCAAGACCCTTTTCCACCCCAGGTGGCCCATAGGCTATCTTCACATGTGCTTCTCATTTTTATAACCAGTCTTAGGTTTTGCCTCGTTGCTTGGGCAAGGTTTTAACCCTGAAATTTGCCTTTTCCCTACTTACTCCGCTTTTAAGCACTGCTGTGCTTTCCCATTCACCCCACTCCTTCTTCTGCAGTGACGCTTGTCGGACTGACCCCTGCCACCATACCCCTGGCACAGCATACTCTGCTAAGAAAACAAGAGGACTCTGCATCTGTAAAAGGCAATTGGACTTTTCAGAGATGTTTGCAGAGGCGGCGGGATGGCGGTGGGCGTTCAAGACAGATGCACGCAGGCAACCTTCTCCTCTCCTCCCATCGTGCACCTCATTGCCTGCACTTCGCTCCTACTTGGGGTGATAGGAGATGAGGTGAAGGTCTCACTCCAGTGATCAGGAAGGTGCTTCCCTAAGCTGTTCCACCAAGCAAGGGAGGGAGCTGCATAGGATCTATGTTCCTTCTCTGTTTTCCAGGAAATATGATTAAAACTTATCTGGCCTGATCTCACACTGTGAGCTACATTTTCTTGATACATGCAAAATCTGAATTGTTCTTCAATTTCATCCATGTTCTGAAAACAACAACATGATGAAGTGAGACTGGAAGCGATGAGAAACGATCCTGGAAGAGTTTAACATACAAAGTCATAGGTCAGCTGTACTGATATAGGTAGAATATGTCTTTGAATTTTACTGTAAACTTCAGGTTGATTTTTTCATGAGTGGTTCTGTGTTTATCACCCAAGTACCATGAAGCTCCACTGTATCTGAGGACTAGGTCTTTTGTGCATGTAATATTTCAATCCACCAAAGCTCAATGAACACATGTTCAAGTCATTTCAAAGTAATTTAACCTTCTTGTACATCTCCCTTTATTAAGAAGATAGCAATAAAGAAAAAACATACTACAATTGCCTGGTGTCTGCAGGAGCTAAAGCGCTATAGTATCTCTCATTCTCAATACCAAATACATGGCCCTAAGCTAATGAGTTTTTAGGGTTCAATTTTGAACTCTTTGTTCTCTGAATTAATATACGCAGAATATATAGATCATTCACATATGCATACACGTTCATATAAGTAGTGTTTATACTAAGTCAAGTACATATATATAAGTAATATGTACATCAATGTATATATGCATTTATACCTAACCATTAGTCCTATATAGTTACTATCTCAGTTCAGTTACTAGTTTCTGCTAATAGCTCTTTTATATATTGTCAGGCATCACTATTTTCTAAACGGGTGTTCTCCTGAGAGGATTTCACAAATCATTCAATATGAGATGTCATTATATTTCAATCAATAAACTTGTACCACGATCTTATTAGCGAAGGATTTTCCAGTCGCTAAAACCACATATATTTGTACAAAGGATGGTCTGAAAAACAAATCTAATCTTGTTTATTGACAGAGCTCAGTTCTGGAAAAAATGGTCTCTTAACAAATCACTTAACCAAGATATTTTGCAGAAATACTGCCACCTTCATGAAGGAGTTTTGGAGGTGGTTTGTTTTTTTTTTACTCTATGGCTGCAACTCCCATTTCTCACTCAGCAGCAGTGTCATTATTTTCTCCACACGCAGCTTCCACCGAGAAGCTAAGGGGAGGAAAAAAACAGTAGAGAAAGCATTTGTCATAACATAGCTGTGCTCCTCTCCCAGTTTCAGCTGGGATAGAGTTAATTTTCTTTCTAGTAGCTGGTATAGTGTTATGGTTTGGATTCAGTATGAGAATAATGTTGATAACACCCTGATGTTTTCAGCTGTTTGTTTAGACTAAAGTCAAGGATTTTTCAGCTTCTCATGCCCAGCCAGCAGGAAGGCTGGGGGGCACAAGGAGTTGGGAGGGGACACAGCCAGGACAGCTGACCCAAACTGGCCAAAGGAATATTCCATACCATGTGAGGTCATGCCCAGTATATAAACTGGGGGTAGGTGGCCTGGGGGTGGGGGGAGGCACAGATCGCTGCTCAGGAACTAACTGGGCATTGGTCAGCGAGTGGTGAGAAATTGCATTGTGCATCACTTGTTTTGTATATTCCAATTCTTTTATTATTAGTCATTTTATTATTGTTATTCATTATTTTCTTCCTTTCTGTTCTATTAAACTGTCTTTATCTCAACCCACTGAGTTTTCCTTTTTTTTTTTTTTTTTTCTAATTTTCTCCCCCATCCCACTGGGCGGGGGGAATGAGTGAGCAACTGCGTGGTGCTTAGTTGCTGGCTGGGGTTAAACCACAACAGCTCCCCTTTCCCTGCGGCTGGCTCCTTTATACTGGCAGAAATCTGAGATCTGTTTCTCCCTCAGTTCCCTTCTACAGCTCCCCTCCCACACTACTTAAGAGACCCTCCCTGGAGGCTGCTAGGACTAAAGCTTATTATTTAGAAATTCAGAGCTGTATTTTCTTAGTCCTTCATGCAGACAGAAAAACTGGGGCTAGGACAATCATATCTGAACATCCTGCAATGCAGCGAACATCATGAATCCCCTGAGCTACAAACAGATTAATAACAATGTTTTGCAACACCCGTAGCAAGCCTTGGCTTAGGAAAACTTGACTTCTGCCTACGCTCAGACAAGCTGCTTCTAGTTTCTGAATAAACCCTTTCCCGAGTCGTGCACTCAGAGAAGCATCGAGCTTGCATTCAGTTGCATTCATGAGGCCATTTCAACACGATTACATTAAAAGTTATTTGAACATTTTTTTGGCAGAAAGGGAGATACAAGGTCAACTGCTTGCTTTCTTCTCTCAGACCTTTGTTCTCCATTACTATCTCTTAAATAGACACACTTCACTTTTGATTACCTGAATCTGTACGGATCTGAAACTATGTTATTGACATATAAAAGATGTTTTTTCTTTTATAGCCTCTACACGTAAAGGAAGCCTGGAGAGATCTAGGTTTTGAGTCATCGAGCTGAAAGCACCACTCCTCATGCATATTGGAGAACCACGTTGTAACTTAAAGAAGGTGCATTATACAGGGTTCTTGTACCCTCCAAGCAGCTCAGCTGAATACTGCTGCTGCAAGCAAAACCTGATGATCACCTCTGTTCAGGTCACTGAAAACTTCCACTGCAGAAATAAGACAAATACTTAGGTCTTCAGGCTTTGCAACAAAGGAAATAGAAGTTTATGCTTTTCTATCCATAGGCTGCTTTTGCAGTTAGGAATAAACTCTAAAAGGAAGCGCAGACGATGGTTGTGCTGCCAGTCAGAGGGACCTCAACAGGTTGGAAAAATGCGCAAAGACGAGTCTCATGAAGTTCAGCAAAGGCAGCTACAAAGCCCTGTACCTGGGGATAAACAACCCAGGCACCTGCACAGGCCGGGGGCTGATCAGCGGGAAAGCAGCTTTGCAGAGAAGGTCCTGGGGTCTTGGTGATTGTGTGAATAACATCCACATTCTTGCTTTTTTTACCACTGCTTGCATCATGCAGCAGAAGAACACAAGGTTCATGTATTTTGAGGTTCTATGGTCAAAACTCCATGTGCAAGGTCAAGGATGCCCTAAATGACTCCCAGTTTTGATGTACCAGATCCCAGCTAACTGCAGTGATGCTCATCTTTTTTTCTCAGCCTCCTTCCCTACACTGTCTGGGAGGCACCCAGGAGCTGTGTGGTACCCAGAGCCTGCCTTCTGCTTTCCTTTGCCTCCTTCCTATCACCATGGGAAAATGGTAATTCTTTAGAAGAGACCACTAGTCATCTGCATCTAAAGCAAATAACACCCCCATCACTGACTCTCTGGAAATGCCGAATCCCAGCAGGTCTGTTTGTAATTGTATTTACGCTGGAGTGGTTCCATCAGCCTCTGGGAAGCTAATCCTGATTTACAATTATGAAAATCAGATAGAAATCTAGAGCCAAGCTCATACTTTATTTTAAGAGTTGCTGTTACAAGAGTCTGAAAACAACCACCAGACTGCTCCTATTAAATCAAAGTAAGCTGTCAATGACTTACACCGCTTCAGTTAAATACAGACACGCCAAGAGTATTGAAATGGGAACACGCATTTGAAATAATATTTCCCACTATTAAGCAAGACTTCATGGGATTTTTTATTTCCACATTGGGGAACACACCCTAATTCAAAGTGGTGATTAAAAAGAAAGTCCAAGAATACTTAGCTCCGTCTGAGAAACACAGCACTGCAAAGGGCTGCTCTCCAGTGCCCAGTCCTGTTATATGTGAACATTTAGCCTCCACCAACTAGCACCCTGGCACAGGCACCAACTGCTGAACATTTTTATAGAAAAAGCAAAAGCTAGATTTTATTATTCATCACAAGAGAAAAAAAAAAAAACAAAAACATACTGGGAGGAATCAGGGAGAACATTATTATGGAAACAGCATTTTAGACAGAGCTTGTAACACATTTGTCATATTGCAGACACAAAGTTATAAATATTAACATAACATTCACTGTGAAAGGACCAGACAACTCTAGAAGCACAGTTACTGAAAATTTTCAATGTTATGCAAGACATCTCCCAGCACAAGGAGAAATTATTTGACTATGCTTCTGTTACAAAGAGATGTGCTAGGAGGTGTTCCCAGAAACATTCACTGCTGGTGGGGGCAACAGCTCCTGAAAGAGCAGGAGAGGGGCAGTGGTCAAAAGAAGTAAGTTTGCAATGAAAGATTCAATTTTATTCAAATGAGAATCTTCTGGAAAAGTGCTAGATTTCTCAAAGAGACTCTGATTTTTTTCCTTGGAATTCATTCATAAAAATTTCCACCTGAAAATTAATTTTCCATGTGAGGCCTCAATGCAAAACTGGACTATATCAGAGTCTGAATTAGCATATGAAAGAAGTAACCACAAAGGTGTGACCTTCCAGTGGAAACCAATTAGTTTATCACTTTTCTGGGGTTTTTTTCAATTTATTCTGCACACTGTGTACTTTTTCTCTCTGTGCCCCTCGCTTCTCCTGTGGCTTTGGGGAACTGACCAACAACCTTTGGTTCCTGCACATGTTCTCTAGTGTAATGCTATCAGGATGAAGTGCTTATGGAAAAGTCAAGTCAGTCAGAGCACTTCCATCCTTCAATGAGCTTATTTTAAAAAAAAAATGTGCAATTTAAAAGATTTGTAGATATAAAATAAGATCAACACAATATTTCATATGTGCTTACCTGGAAGCATTGCATGCCATTCAACACAGCAGTTTCCTCACAGGAGAGTAAAGGCATTTGCTTTTCGACACTTTCACTAAACAAAGCACCATACCTTGTCAAAAGTCTTCAGATCTTCACAAGTATCTTCAGGCACATGTATCAGGGCACAGACATAGTCTCCCATTATATAAGTGAAAGTCTGGCTGCATCAGAGCAGCATCGAGGGAGCAAGCATCAAGTTCAGAAGATCCTCTGGAGAACACTTAGCATGAACGTGTTAATTGTAGGAAATACTGATTGAAGTAGCTCAGCCAACCTCAGCTGCTGAGCTGAGGGAGCCAGTCTCTCACCGGCAGGCCAGGGACACAGGTGGCATTAGTTAGAGCATCTCATTCACAGCCCCAGGTGACCCGTTTTCTGTGATCGGAGCATTTCCTAGAGCAGCTTGTTGTTGCTTAAAACTTTAACGATGACTATCTATCCCCAAATAACACTGCAGGTTTTCAAGAGCAGGAAGGGAGATAAAATGTCTCTAGGAAAGTCACAGAGCTACACGGGGTGAGATGAATCTTCTGCTTTGCACCCTATCGGTTGGCTTCTGTCAGCAAGAATTAGTCACGCATTTTTACCCTTCTCCTATGAGTGACTTGCAGACTTTTGTCTTTGCATGAACTGCTACGTGGTGATCTGTCTCAAGGATGTTTTAAGCACTGCAGAGTACAACCACCCCACAGGGGCTATCTCTCAGGTTAGGCAGATGGTGCCAATAGCACTTTGCACCTCACACCATGCTTGTTCCAGCATTTTTGAGTACCTCCACGAGCCTATGATCACACCACCATTCAATACAGGACTGATATGACTGCAGTCTGTATTTCCACATCAGGCCCATCACCTGTGACAGCTGTAGACACATGATCAGGGCTGCAGAACACAGCTAATATTTACCCATCGCTCACATTAAAATCTTGAATTGGTTAAAGATCACAGCCAAAGTGCTAAAAAGACACCAAGGGTAGGTGACACAGAAGAGAATAGGTTATCTTTTTCTCCATTTACCCCAGCTTATGGAAACTGTCTCAGCTTCCACTTTCACACTGAAGGGCTTAAAATTAACAGCAGAGATGAACTATGTTTTCCAGGGGCATCCTAGTGCCCCTAGCCTCAGAGTACAGGTGTGAATGCTGTAAGTACCAACAACACAGCAGAATCAAGAACTTCCCTCCCACCACACCACCCCAGCTGTCCCTTCCCCACTTCCATCTGCTCTTCAGCCTCCATCTATTTTTCAATAAGTTAATTTAGACAGTTTCACCTTAAACTTTCAATCCTCTCTTCTCCCATAGAGGCTCTAGAGCCAGGATGCAAGTCTGAAGCAGTACACTTTTTTTTTTTTTTTTTGAGATCACTTTCATATTGACATGGGCAGATGACAAGAAAAGCCAGGGCAGAATCAGAGTGGCAATGGGATGGTTATAATTCCTAACACTACTTTCCGCTCCTTTTCCTGTGCTATTATGCCCTGCTACACAGATTTTTTTTTTTTTAAATAAAAATAAATTTCTTCTGGACAATTTTTTTTTTTTAAATGTTTATGATCACTTCAGCACAGATTAAAATATAGCAGGGAAAACTTTAAATTTTTGTATACAGAGTACCTAATTAAAGTTTAATTAGCATTGTTTATTCAATTATGGATTCTAATACCTACTACTCCTATTTAGAAAAGTCAAAATAAATAAAACAACAAACATAGAACAGCACGTATCAGAGGCTGTGCTGTATATAGTCTGCCTAATAAGTTGTTGCAGCATGCTAGGAAGATTCCTGCTGAGGAAGTAATACATACATCCATAGCAAATATAAATTCACTCTTTAAACTCCATTTGTTTTACAGTTTTTCTTTGTTTTATATAATCACTGGTTACACTGTTATTTTTTCTTAATGTCTGAACTTTCATTTGCTTTTAACGTGTAAAAATTGCTAGTTAGTCAAACTTTTATTTATATAACTAGAACTGATTTTAATGCCATATTCCCAAAACGATTTCTCCGCTCCATACGGTCCTCATTCACCTGCAATTCCTGTGCATCCTTCCATTACAAAGTAAACTCCTTGCCAGCCAGGGTCCCTGTCGTGGTTTCAGGTCAGCTCAGTCGGTAACAAAGCACCACGAAGCCACTCACTCACCCCCCACCCCCTCGCCTGGCCACGTTGGGATGAGGAGAAAATACAAAGGCAGGCTTGTGGGTCGAGACAAGGACTGGGAGGGATCACTCCCCACTTATGGTCACGGGCAAAAGACAGGCTCAACTTGGGGAAGAAACAAAATCAATTTCATTTACTACAAATCAAAACAAAAACAAAACACAAGGGTATTAGGAAGGGAAACTAAACATCAAAACAACCTCCCCCCACCCCTCCCGCCTTCCCGGCTCAGTTCCACTACCGATGCTCTCTACCTCCTCCCACCGGCGGCGCAGGGGAATCGGGGATGGGGGTTGAGTCAGCTCGCCACACATCGTC
>VYZV01013260.1:816-14277 GCA_013401275.1 Pandion haliaetus | reverse complement strand
TATCCGACATTTGGGGGCGGCGAATTCTTTATCCGACATTTTGGGACGGCGAATTCTTCCAGCAACTTCTTAAAGGGGCCGCCTCTGCAGCCCCCCTCCCCTGCCACCAAGGAAAACCGCGCCACACAAACCCATAACAGTCCCCCATGCAACAACGCTTTTCACACACCCATAAAATTTTACTGTTCCTTGTTACTGCCGTTCCCTCCCAGGGTGCTGTATCACAGTCCATCAGCTTTACAGCAAAAGAAGAAAGTGAACAAGACACCGTCAGAGCTATTTAAGCATATTCATCATATTATTCAGTATTGCACAGAGCTGACATATATAAGTGTATAACCTTCCACTCTATATTTAAGATGAAAATGAGACCCATGGTTGTGCTTTGTGGTTTTTTGTTGGTGGGTTGTTTTGGGTTTTTTTTAATATATTATTACAAAGCAGATCAGAAAACTTAGAAAACTTGGGTCTTCAGAGGTTAATTTACAAAGATACAAATACATTTGTTTCGGATAATAAGTTTCATTTGGCAAACTTGCTTCCCAGAACAAGACGGACTTTGATAAACCAAAGCAACTCCAGTGAAAAGTCTGAAGATGACTACAGGGTTGCAGCACATGGCATGCAAGAAGATGTCAAGGAAAGTGTTCGGTCTTGAGAAGCCAAACAGGAAAATCTTACTGCTGTCCTCAACTATCTAATGTGGAGTACAAGAGAAAACAGAGACATCATTCTTGAAGATGCACAGAGAAAGGAACAGGAGGCAAGAGACACAAGCTCCACCTTGGAAATTCTAACTGCATATTAGAAAAAAATTTGCAATCATAGTAGTCAAACTTTAGAATAGGGCCCAGAGAGGTGAAAGATCTCCATCCTTGAACAAGGCCCTAAGCCACTCCTGCCTTGAGCACAGGAGCTGGACTAAGTAACCTCTCCGGAGGTCCCTCCCAACCTATTTTCTATAACGGAATACCTGTAAAGGCCCACTGGAAGTAAGGTATTTTTAATTACAATAACCCAAATATATACACAATAATGTGTATTTTACATATACCAAGAAAAAAAAAAAACAAACATACTGCATTTCAAAATTCATTTACTGCAATAACAGAGGCAAATACCCAGTAGTAAGGTTAAGTCACTAATACCAAGAAAAGCCACAATTTGCCTGTAAGTTGAAGCCAGAGGAAAGCTACAGAAGCTCAGTATTCAGAGACAGGAATTCAAAGGATTTCATACTACCCAACTCATCTCCATTTCATTACATGAAAATGGAGTCTGGATTGTAGGTCTGGACCTAGTTTCTTATCTAGCACTCATAAGCTTCAGATTCTTCTATTTACACTGACTATTTTGAGATATTAAACTGCAAGGTCAAGGTTAAAGTATTTCAGTTCTCACAACTGCAACCTAGTTTCACTAAAGTGACCTTAATTTCCAAAATGTATTTATAAATTGTATTTACTATAAATTGTTCTTCATTTCAGGAGATGTGAACACTGAACTAGCTGTAATAAACTTCTAACATTTTCAAAGTCAAAGGTTCATTTTTACTTAAAAAAAAAAACACAATAAAACTCTTAACAGAGGCTTAAAAAGGTCTTTATAAAATAATCTCCATCACACTTACAATAGTAAGAAAATTATTCTGATTGCTTGTTTTTTGTAAATATGAACTGTTTTGTGTAATCTGTATTAAAGATGGTTATAACTACAGTTCACATTTTGTTTTTAAAAGGTGGACCAACAAACATGTCAAGAAAAGCAGATTATTGCTGTTTCTCAACACATCCTTTTTAATAAGGACATGCTGCCTTGATGGGCAAAGCATGTTTGACAGCCAGCTGAGACAGGATAGCTGAAAGAGAGAAGTAATGATTTGCATGCCAAAGAAAACCTTCTTCGGCAATCACTTTATACTTGCCAACTGTACCATTAAACTGATTTAAGATCAAAATTGTGTCATTCCATCCATCTCTTGAATGACAGTGCTGATCATCTCAAAATTTAGGTTTGCTTGAAGTGACACAAGAAGGTAGAATCTGAGCAAGTTCTGGACCGGCAGAAAAAAAGTCGGATGCTTATCCTGTCATCTGTAACTATGAAAATACTAGATGTTCTTCAAAGCGTTTTTCACCAGGTCTGTCGGAGCAACAGGTATGGCTGTGCAGAGAAAACAGAATATGTACATATGGGAAATATTAAATATATCAAGTTTTCTATTTCTGTAGTAGTACTAAAAAAATTAAATATGACAACATTCAATTTCAAGAGGACTCAAAGATCTAAAAAACCATACACGTTTTTAATCAATTTTTTAATACAATAAGCTCCTGAAATATACTTCTTGTGGACACAAATTGGCGATTACAATTACAAACAGAGAGAGCTCACAACTGCTCATAGGATGTCATTCACTATACATTTTAATTAGCTACTAGATTCTTTAACTTATGGTAATAAATTATGCTACTCTAAATAGAGAGAAATAAAGATGCAACAGTTCATACATCCAAGCTTTAATATGCTGGTGCATTCTCCTCCCTCACCAGGGCCCTCTAAAAAGAGCTGTAAAAATAAGAATAATAGAGAGTGTATAGCGACTTAAATCTTCTAAACCCACACAGTGAAATATACTCCTATGAACCTAATAAAAAGATCCAAGATGCTAGTGGTGGCTATGCTTTACTAAAGAAGGACAAAAATTATCATTCACAAGAGTCATTTAAAAACATCTTAGCGTTCTCAGTTTCCTTTCAACCAAGTTACCAAAACAGATCCAGGAAATGAAGTTTCCAATTTATATGTTAAAGTTGTCCCAAGCACTTCTTTACATAGTTTACATGAAACCCTGTATTGCTGTTTCACAAAGAACAGCTTCAAGATGATCTAGAAATGCTAAATCAAGTCACTCATACCAAATAAAAGTAGAACTCAAAAGGTTTTAATACCATTTGTACTATTTTATCAGTGAGTAGAAGCAAACATATCAGTAGCTACTCACCAATTTTAAGTGCAATGAATTCTCATATGTAATTTTAGCTAAGATAGTTAATGCTGCTGACTTGACTTAGTTAAGAGTAAGTTACCAGCAGATGTCAAGAAAAACCTCCCAAGACAGAACATTGCACAGCTATGCTGTGTATCAGTGACCCTCTTTGCTTTCAAAATTCACCCTCCATACAATGAAGCACAGTGGCCACCTTACTCCCTCTTCTGCTTTTAAGAACACTGTTTGGCCAATTCCTTCCATCTCTCCGAAAGAAAACAATCAGCTAATTCAGACCAGAGATAAAACCAAACATCCAGTTCCTCCCTTAGCTTGCCTCTGCTAAATTTTATCTGCTCCAAAACTACCACAGTCCCCAACAAGTTAAAGGGACCTACACTGGCCAACAGCGCCACAAAGATCAACATTCCTGAGGAAAGGCAAGCAGGCTACTAGATCTGTCTCTTTCCCCCTGCTGACAGCAGACACCACGAAACTAAACTGGACAGCAAGAGGTAGCTCTGCACATCAAAGCAGGGAAGCGGTCAGGTCTCAGCATTCAAATCAATTAACATGAAAAATATGAAGAGAGTGCCCAGAGCTACCTTTGGCATTTACTCTTTCCCTTGAGCAGCCCACAAAGAGAGAGAGGCTGTTTCTTCAGATAATCTACTTCTAGACAGGTAAACGGATGTTGCTGTCATAGGCGCTGCTGGATAATCCATTACTTTCACACTGCTGCCTTTCACATTTGAAGGTCTTAAAAGAAAAAGAAAAAAACCACATGCCAACCCTATCCATCTACTGTCTAACACTGGGGGAGAATTTTCCTTTTCCCTACTGCAAGACTTAGCGATAATATTTTACACAACGTACATAGACATACTTCTTCTCATGGTCTTGTAGTGTGCAGCCTTCCCAAGATACCACTTGTCATTAACTGCATCCCAGTGGGCCCTAACTGACCTCCCATTTAAGCCTCTGGGATCTGAATCCCCATCTCAAACACTGTTCAGTCAAGCAAGTGCTGAGAAAAGTTCTGAGCAATTCCTGATGGTATTACAATCACACAGACTTCCTCAACTGTGCTTTGTTGCATGACATCCTGCTAAACCATCCTCCGACCGTACAGTTCTCAATGAAAAATACAATTATCCCAGTGTCTGCTGAAGCTAAGCAACAAACCCACTAGCTTTGTGGTGATAAATTATCACATCCCACCCCCACCAATGAGACTGAAATTTATTTCTGTAGCAATAAGCTTCATATGATTTCAGCCTAAGCAGTCATAAAGAAATAAAAGCAGAGAAAAAAATTCTGCAACTACGACTTGAGACTCTCCATAAGATATTGTGATAACTGATACACTACTATGCGAGCTGTGCAGCCAACAGTGCTTTTTTCCTATTATTTGTCTATCCTTTAAAAAATTCATTTGATCAGCTATCACATTTCATTTTAAAAAAAAGACGCTATCAACTGACCATCAGAAGCATTCTGTTACAAAAGACTACTAAAACTGTATGGCACCTGTTAAAGGTATCTAGAATATTCTCTGAAATATCAAGTATTTCTCTTCATGCTGGGTATTTATGTACCTTGACATTATCAGTTCTTCTGAAAAAAAATTGAGAAATACATCAGAAGCTATCTTGTTGTACGATTCCAAAAAGGTAAGGTGCATATTTCTTCCTCCTTGCCTCTCAAAAGGGAATATAGTCTATTCTACAACATCCAGTGATGCAAACTGATACAATACAGATCCTCAGTTAGGAAACACAGATCTTAAAATAAAAATACCTGCAAGTATATTTCAGATCTAAGACACTTAATTACATTGTGTATTTAATTTCTTTTCAAAGTGAACTAACTTCCATGCTATATCATTTCACTTGTTCTACTGAAATTCTTAAGCTATACAAAGATAATAAAATACTGTCATATATAGAGGTGTCATTCAGTAATTTATCAATATTAATGTTTAACACCTTCTCAGGAGACAAGCAACTTCTTCCCTGGCATACATGTGCACAATTGGTCAACCAATACAACAACATGGACATTGCAACAGTGGAACACTGTGTGTCGTCTTTGATCTACTGCACTGTAAATGAAGTTTCATCATATCCAGTATCACCAAGTTTTCCTATACTTGAACATTCACTGAACAACTGAACTGGGGGAGAAACATGATAAAGAGAGATCATAATTTTACATATTTGTACCGGCAATTATTATCCCATACCAAAAACTCTAACATCAGATATCTTTTGGGAGCGAAGCGGGGAAGCACTTGACGACTCTCCCTGCATTTAAGTCTGGAAATTGTCTTCGCAATAAAAATGACACTTTGCAGCTGCCCACTTCATAATTTAAACGTCAGAGGAAAAAGAGAAAGTAAAGATGTCTAAGTTGCAGCTGAATTTGATATGAGTACATAAATTATATTAAAACAAACTTACAAATTCATGTTTCTATACATCAATGCTGTGGCTGCTCAGGATTGATATTCATAGTCCTGTATATTTCTTTGAGAAACAGCAAGGCAGTGTCTTCAGATCCCCTATGAAGAATGTAAATGCATTATTTTAGTATGGTCCACGTTCTAATTCTTGTAAGCCACACTTCACTCCATTCCAGTTCTTTAAAAAGTTTGCACAACCTATTGCCCTAGCACTTATCTTTCAGGAACCTGATGCTACTTCTACCAACTTCCTTCAAGCTACAATTCTTCAACAGTTTTGCCTTATGTCTGCTATCAGCCCTAGCCTATGCATTTACCATTTTCTACTGCATTTTCCCTCATTCTGTCCCCCCTAACTTACTATGCTGCAACTCAAAATGCCCTTCTCTATCCACTTCTTTGATGTTACTCATTTGGCTTAAATATCCTCAAATAATCTATCACTTTTTGTCTGCAATGGGCTCCTCCATACATTCCACTAGGAATACATTCTACTTGTCAAGGCTTTCTTCCTTTACTTGCTCCACTGCATCTATTAGCCCAATGTCAAAACTCACCCTTGCCAGTTCTATCAGCAATATTCTAATTCTTGTCTCCTAACTGGCTGGCACTTTCTTGTAAATAGACTATGTGAAATACCCCTAGTCTTCCTTTCTTCCTTACCGCTAAAAAGGAAGGAAGTTCTCAAATAATTTAATAGAATTCAAGTGCCATGTTTCCAAGTTACTGTTTTCCCTCCTCTTTTAAAAATCAAAGCTTCAGGCCATCTGAATTTAAGTTTAACAGGGACAGACTTGAAATCTTCTTACTCACCTATAAAATGTTATTTAAACACACATAAACAATACCAATACAAAAGAGTAACAATCACTGTAAAAAACAACAAAATTAAACAGGCACATTTTAACAAAGTTCCAAAGCTGCAGGAGTTGTTAGATAAGGGTAGCTTCCTGTGCTTTCTAAAAGAAATGACATAGGGAGACAATAAAGAAGATTTAGATGGTCAGAACTGTAATCCTCCAAATGGGAAGAACATCATTGACAGAACAGAGGTAAATGTGCAAGCTAAGAGACTACAGATATTTTCCACGACTGAGTATAGAGATAGTAACCACATTTCTTGATGGCCTCTGCTATTAAATAAGCAAGCAAACAAGCAAGCAGAAGGATCAACACAGAAGCTCTGTTCTCTCTAACACACAGAGCATTTCATTTAAGGCTTTGCCCATCACCCCCCTCAAAAAAAAAAAAACAAAAACAAAAAACCAAACCACAAACACCACAATGCTCTCATATTTGGATCAGTAATCACCGTGCTTATATTCCTTACTTGAATTCAAAAAAAAAAAAAAGCTATGGGTAGCAAGTTTTTAAAAACCTGGCAATGATTGGCTGCTGCCTTATAGAAAAGAACTCCCCGTTCCTTCAATTCTACTCATGAAACAGCACTGCCACCACTGGGTCACCGACTGCTCGGGGAGCCCTGCCAGAGCTCAGCACTTAACAGTGCTGGCACACATCAGCACCGCAGCCTTGATAATCCCTTCTCTGGCAGGTACTGATCTTTAACAATGTCAGTGATACTGACTTTAATAAGATCCTTCAGGTAATGCTTTCAATTCCATATTTTAACCCCTGGAAAAATGCCTGTTTCTAAAAATTATTAGGTATTGAAAATCAAAACCTTCAAAAATAGCATAAAGCAACGCCTATCCGGCACCTGTTAAACTCAAACCAAGAGGCTAGTTACTCCTCCCTCACCAACAGCATTTTACACAGCTCAGCAACTGACATCCAAGCTTGTCTATTACATATAAAGGTGTGTTGTCACGTTGCCAAATACAGTTTATGCATCCCTTGCTCTACCATTCCACACCTTGTGTATATTCATGTGCGCTTAATTTTATGACAATAATAAAATGTATACAATAACACACCAAAAAAAGAAAAAAAGGAGAGCAACTCATAATGACAAATACAACAGGTCAATAGTTACTGCTATTCCTTGTGAGAGACTGAAAGAATTAACATCTCAAACATTGTGGTGGGGCAAGTTCTGCATAACGAACCCTGCATTAACAACTAACCACAGATGAGAAGAAGCCATCAGCACAGGACATCAGCAACAGGACTGGGAGGGCCTGCCGGAGCTCTGTGTTTGGACGCGCTGAGCAGGGCAGCTCACTATACACAGCCAAAGATCAAACAATGGTCATGCCTGCAGGGAAGAAGTTACTCCCCAAACGACCCACACAAACCACACATGACACCTAATTAGCCTAATGAGTTCCAGTGCCTGCCTGAAGGAGTGGCAAGGAGATGATAAAAGGACACAAGCTGAAGCCCCAGGTGTGTGTGCCCACTGGAACTGGGCCCCTCGGCTGACTGGAGCAACGCTGGACCCAGGACTGGTGAAATCCTTCTCTTTTCTTTTCCTCTTCCTCTTTCTGTCTCACTCTCTCTTTCTCTCTTTTTTCATACTCCCTCCACCTGATCCCTTTAGACACAAAACTATTGCCCAAGTCTGGTACTAGGAGTGGATCCAGACACCCCCAGGCTCCTCTCAGAGAAGGAGTCTAGAAAGCAAGGGGTTTTGCTCTGAACCTCCTGACCCAACAGGAGGGATCTCCTCCTTCCCTGAACTGATGTATATGGTTACCACAGGTTACATGGTTTACTGAGGTAATTTCATGCCAGTTCCTGTTGTGAGAGACCTCGCCACCTACTGTTACACCTCCCAAGTTCAGGCTGCTTCTGCCATGAATAAAACATTCAACTGATCGTTTGGTGTCATTTCACCTTAATTTAGCCCAAGGGAATTCCAAACTCACCACAACCCCTCGCTGGTCTGTCCAGCCCTGGTCATGACATTCCTATAAATGGAGTTATATCTTTCTCCATTTGAAACATGTAAGCACTTAAAAAAATTGAATCCAAATGCAGATAAGGCAATGGTGTACTGAAGCTCTGACTACCTGATGGCATCAAACTCCACTTCTTGTTCTATAAATTGTTCTGTATACGAGCAACCACTGTACACAAGTGGTAAATCATAACCATCCAAATTTACAGGAAGTTCCACTGCCTGTTTTTCTTCCTTTTTGTTATACCCAGCAATTTCATTCCAACACAAAGAGGTAATAAAGTTTTACTACATATTGTAGTCTAATACAATTCCTTCATGAATAGTTTTATTTGAAAAACTACAGCTGTCAAAATACTCACAGAGCTTTCCTTGTTTTGAAAAGGACTGTAGCTAAAGGTGTGTGTTTTGAGTGTCAAAGTTCATGAGAACAGTATGCAATGTCTTTATTGTAAACAAATCTATCATCCTATTTACTTTGTGCTAACGCAGTTTTATTTTGAAATTAGATTAGCTAAGGGTGACATCTATGTGCGACACCTTGGGACTGACATTCCTGGACAATCATATATACTGTTTACTGAATACTCAACCTGTCGCAATTATATAACACTCAAGCATCCGGAGTGTAACAAATTTATCTTTACAGTATGCCTGCGTGGGAGGGCAACACCTTTCCAAATGAGAGGCCATTTCAGAATTAAGAGATGAGGACCTCGTATCCAACTTGGCAGTCATCTTTTCCAAAGATTACAAAGACCCAGAGAACTCAGGTCTCTTAAGTCATATGTATACACATCAACCACTGGAACAACTCATGTTCTGGTAGCTTTATAATTGGTCAGTCATTTTGCAACGTTTTATCTTCTCAAATCAGCAGTAGCCTGAAAAATAGAACTGCGTATATAAACCCAGTTATTTTTGTCAAACCATACTTGAAGTAGAACACTAGGGCATGATTTTTGACAGACATCACCTGAGTTTTCATTATAAAATGCTCAGGACTGGAAACACGGCTCTAGCTATTATCGTATTGGTCACAGGTAAATAACAGACAATAGGAGTAAGATAAATGGTAGGCAAGTCATTACCAACATTTAAAGATACACGGTTATATCAGAAAAGCAGTATCTATAGAATCACAAATAGTTCCTCTTACCAGTAGCACAAGTGACTCTGTAAAGCAAAAAGGTACTCGTTGAAGCTTTCTATTGGTTTTTCTTGTAGAACATAATCAATACGACGTCCTCCATTTAGCATTCCAACCTTCACTAAAAAATCTTCATCTTTTGGAGGGTCTGGACTTTCAGTGATCTTTTCAGCTAAAATTAAAAAGTTTAAAATTTAAACTATTTTCAAGCACAGCTTGTTCGACTATAATCAAGAAATATCACTATTTTCCCTGCTATAATTTCCAAGTGCTTGCAATACGACAATAATAACAGCCTCAGCTGACTAGCACCCACTGCATAATTCAGAAAGGTTACTGGAACTATAGGCTTATTTCTTTCGTAACAGTTTGTTTGAAGAACAGCTTACAAAGTAGTAGCCAAGCAATTTGAAAAACAAACCCCACTGTTTATACATAGAAAGATCCAGTCACTCCACAAGCAAATAACCTGAAATAATATATATTTTACATCCCCCTTGCATAGAGTCAATCACTATCCTCAATTTAAACCAGGAGAAATGTTTTGTCTTCATAAGTATAGACAAAGACAGCATTACTAAATACTGACAGGTAATTCACAACTGGGAAGGCTGCCCTTGGTATCATTATGAGTAATATTTATATCTGACAAGTTTATTTTCCTCAACAGCATTTTTTCTGTTAAGAGTACATACTTAAATGCTTCTTAGCTCATCCCAAAAACTCAGCAGAACACTGCTGAAAAGAATAAATCTCTCAAATATTTATTTGTATTAATTTGCCCTGAAAGCAAAGAAAACACAACGGATTTAAAAACCTGCCCTTCCAACAGAAAGTTGAAAGGTTATACAAACTCAAGCCTAAAATATCCTTCAGTAAAAGCTGTTAACTTTTCCTTTCCTAAAAGGCATAAAAATGCAGCAGTAGATCTTACATTTAATGTTAATACTCTTGTATTGGGCTTGCATGGCAAGGTTTTGGTAGTGGGGGGCTACAGGGGTGGCTGCTGTGAGAAGCTGCTAGAAGTTTCCCCTAAGTCCGACACAGCCAATGCCAACGGGCTCCAAGACAGACCTGCCGCTGGCCAAGGCCGAGCTCCTCAGTGACAGGGGTAGTGCCTCTGGGATAATGTATTTAAGAAAGGGGGGGGGATGCAGGGAAACAACTGCACAGCAGCAATTGCAGGCGGAGACAGGAGTGAGAACATGTGAGAGAAACAATCCTGCAGACCTCCAGGTCAGTGAAGAAGAAGGGGGAGGAGGTGCTCCAGGCGCTGGAGCAGAGATTCCTCTGCAGCCCGTGGGGAAGACCATAGTGAGGCAGGCTGGCCCCCTGCAGCCCATGGAGGTCCACGGTGGAGCAGATATCCACCTGCAGCCCGGGGCGGACCCCACGCCAGAGCAGGTGGATGCTCAAAGGAGGCTGTGACCCTGTGGGAAGCCCACGCTGGCGCAGGCTCCTGGCAGGACCTGTGGTCCCGTGGAGAGAGGAGCCCACGCTGGAGCAGGTTTCCTGGCAGGACTTGTGACCCCGCAGGGGACCCACGCTGGAGCAGTCTGTGCCTGAAGGACTGCAGCCCGTGGAAGGGAACCATGCTGGAGCAGCTTGTGAAGAACTGCAGCCCGTGGGAAGGACCCACATTGGAAAAGTTCGTGGAGGACTGTCTCCTGTGGGAGGGACCCCATGCTGGAGCAGAGTAAGAGTGTGAGGAGTCCTCCCCGAGAGGAGGAAGGAATGGTGGAGACAATGTGCGATGAACTAACTGCAACCCCCATTCCCCGTCCCCCTGCACTGCTGGACAGGAGGAGGTAGAGAATTCTGGAGTAAAGTTAAGCCCAGGAAGAAGGGAAGGGTGCGGGGAAGGTGTTTTAAGATTTGGGTTTTATTTTCTCATTATCCTACTCTGATTTGTTTGGTAATAAAATTAAAATAATTTTCCCCAAGTTCAGTCTGTTTTGCCTGTGACAGTAATTGCCAAGTAATCTCTCCCTGTCCTTATCTTGACCACGAGCCTTTCATTGTATTTTCTCTCCCCTGTCCAGCTGAGAATGGGAGTGATAGAGCGGCTTTGGTGGGTACCTGGCATCTAGCGCAGAGGCCTCCTTAATAGGTCAGGAAAATCAATAGCAAGCAATCACTACAATACTCAAGTTTCTACTAACTTGAGATCAATAAGTTATAAGAAAAACAGTAATGTGTCCACATACCTTCTACCACTTGCTTTTCTTCTTCCTCTTTAATCTGGTTAGCTACTTTCTCCAGTTCTGCTTGTAGCTGAGTTGAAGATGTATGAGCACGTGCAAATTCATTAAGGGTCTGCCATGCACTCTTCAAAGAGCTAATAAAACCCTGTTTCAGATCCGATCCCATACGAGAGAGAGAGTCTTTCAACTCTAAGAAAAAGTAAAAAAGGAAAAAAAAAAAAATCACCATAGTAGAAGGATTTAAAATTAAACTAAAACCAGAATGATGAAACCCTGTTCAACAAACATCCCAATTGTTAGGAGAAACAGGCCTGCTATGTCATGAATGCATGTTTCTTGCTTCTCTATTCCATTCAAAAAGATTAGGTGAAATGTAATTAATACACAATTGATTTCTCACGGAATGGGTCAATGAGTTAAAACCTACTAGCACAGGAAACATTCCAAGAGCCTCCAAATGCAGAAGGGCCCACAAAAATAGCTATACCAGCCAATCCCTCAACACCAACACCATCTGCAATCACTCCTAACATCCTACGCTAAAGGAAAAGTATAGAGAGACTAGTTTCAAACTCCAGCACAGCAGAAGAGACCAGAAAAGCTGCCAATGCCTCTTGCAGTAGTACTGAATTTGGAGAAGTACTCCCAGACAACTCTAGCTTGTAATTCTGCTACAGCTCAGTAACTGTGTCACCAGTAACCAAGCTGCCATTCAATACTGGTGGGAAACTGAATGGAGAGCTCTTCACAATAACTCATTACAACCACAGCAGTCTGTTAGATCAGGGCTTATGACTGTTCCATGGAACATTCACCTACATCAAAGAAAAAACAGTAAAGAGCAACAGACCGTATTTTTCTCCTTTACTATATACACTTTTTGAGAGTTGTAACCTAAACATTCCTTAACAAGTATCTTGTCTAGTCTAAAAAAGAAGACTCATTCTAAAGTATACCCTTCTAAAGTATAGATGCTGCAGAATTTCTCCATCCCAGTGCCTGAAGACAGGCTTTCAGGAGGGCTCTGTGAACTTGTACAACAGTAATATTGTCAACCGTACAGCAAAACTGACTTTCCTTACTAGGTATGCCAAATTTAAGCATAGCATGTTGATTTGATGTGTACTTGTGAGGAACAAAATCCAGTCCCTGCCCACCAACGGCTATGGAACCACCTTTTTCTTCAACGTTTCCAATACTGAACAAGCACTGGTTAAACACTTCATGGTGGTCATTAGGGACAAGGTAAAAGAAACCAGTAAACTTAATTTCTAAGATGATGTGAAAGAGAAACTAAGGTGAACAATCCATGTACAGCAATTTTAAAATGGAACTTTGGTAATTAGAAGCTCAAATCTGGAGGAATTACTATTATTGCATCTGAATGCAATTGTGAATGCCCAACTTATAGGGCTGGGAGGAATCCCCACTGACGTTTAGGAAAAACATGGAGTCAGACATCCAGGAACATTCGTTAGTCTCTTGAAATTTTACAATATTCTAATGCATCAAATGAGTAAATTAGGCATAAGAGCCATATATGAAATAAATTTTCTTTTTACCTAGATGAAGTCTTTTTCTGCCTTTATGATGTGGAATGAGAACTGGTTTTAAATCCATGTCTTCAGTGATCATTGGTTCTAACCTGTAAGCTACTGGATCAAGCTGTTAAGAAACATGTTGACATTTAGTTATCATAGAAATTATTCTAATTAATCACATTTCAGTAAAAAAATAATTCCCATTTATGATTAAGAGAGAACCATTTTTTAATTCTGTTTATTTCAGTTT
>VYZV01013259.1:63845-90328 GCA_013401275.1 Pandion haliaetus | reverse complement strand
TTTCTCTCTTTTTTTTTTTTTTTTTTTTAAATTGCCTTCCTATCTAACATTGCTGGGGTTTGTCAGCATAGGGACTTATCCACACTGCTTATTTTCAGTATACAACTTGCAGAACATATCATTCCTGGGTGGTTCCTTGCAGAAACAGCTACACATATATATGTATATTTTTATTGTAGCCTAGTTTGTTTTTAAAATACCCAACTTGCTAACCTAGGAAGAGACATAGGGGATATCTGGAACTTAGTTTTTAAAGTGCTATTTGCCTATCAGGGAGGCTAGCTGGACTTTTCTCTTAAGATTGTTTCAGGTCAGGGGCAGTCAGGACATGGTGCAGAGGTAAATACAGGCAGAAGATCTCCCATGTGCCATTAGATAATTAGAAATGCAATTGTAATTTTGTTCCTTGGCTCCTTGTAGAAATGTTCAGTGAAGCATGATGTAGAAATTCATGGAAGTTTTTAGAAGATTCAATCTCAGATGTGAGAATTGCAAAAGAGAGTAAACTCAAAAATGACAACAAAACCGAAACTAAGAAAAAATATTACTTGCTCTTGACCACAACCTCCTTTGGCTTCCTCCATAGGCTTATTTCATATGCATATTTTTCCAGACCAGTTCACAAGAGGATAATGGCTTTCCACTTCTCATGCTTTTCATTTAATAAACGTTTGGGATCCCCGAAATGCCTTCCAAGCAGAAAGAAGAATTTATACTAAAACAATGTGTTTGAGATTGTGCCTCATGTCAGGAAAAGGCAGAATTGCTATATAAATAGTGGGGTGACCTTGACCACCAGGAGCCCCTGAATTCTAAACCAGTTTTTCCTGCTCTGTGTTTTTAGGACATTTCCCTGAATCCTTTCATTTGCTCTGGCCTCAGTTGTGGACTATAAACTGGTGTAAGAACTTGAGAGCTCCAGCCTGTGAGGTGTCTATTTTATCTTCTGTTACGGCTTCTTTATGTTCTGGTCCAGAGCACAGGCTCTGGACAAGAAGACGGTCACTGCCTTGCCAAGGAGACATGGCAGAACAAGAGGGAAAAACATGGAGGGGCCAAGCCCTGCAATCCTCATGGCGTGGAAGGCTGGAAACCAGCTGCCTTGAGTGACACAGCCCCCCAGCACTGCCCGAATCCCCCCAGGAGTCCCAGCAGCCCCAGGGGCAGCTCAAGCAATGGAAGATGCTCATGGTTCACTCAGTGGTGCTGCAAGGACCAAGCAGGGTAGTGTCAAGCTGGGGAGGGGGCCTGTTCCCTCCTGCCCTGGGGATGGCTGTCTCCAGACCCCTTGCCATGCGTAGCTCAGGCACAGTCCCAACCTCCTCTGTGCACAGGCTCAGGAGGAGTCAGACGGCCAGAAACCTACCTGCCTGCTGGCCAGTCTGCTGCTTGCTGTGGATGTTTTAATTTGAAGGAAGATATGTACCCGTTGTTATCCACCAGTACATCCCGTCCCTGCGTGTAGTTAAGAGCATGTTCAAGCTTTGCTTTAAACAGTGCAATAAATTAGCACAGCTATTTGACTCAAAACAATCTGTTTACTTGCCCACATGTGACTGTGGAAAGATTACAGGAAATTAAAACATCTAAAAGTAGAGTGTCAAGGAAAAAATTAATTTAAATGTGCCACGTGAGCCAGTGCTGGCCATTTCCATCACCTCTGAACCACACAGGGCTGTTCCCGCTTCCATCTTGCCACCCTCACTGCTCAGCTGCTCTCAAAGGGAGGGCTTTTTGCATCGAAATCAGCTTGTCTGCTTCCCTTCTTTTGGTGAGAGGAGCAGAAACAGCTCTGGAGCCTGCCAAGTCTGTGCCTGCCACGTTGTGCCTCCCTACCACCAAAGCCATCCTGCTTGAAGGCGAAGGGCTCGTGTCACCCTGCAGGCATCTGCTGTGCTTTGGGCTTTCATGGGAAGGTTAGCTGAGTCCTGTGATTGCAGGACAGAGCCAAGCCTGTCTTATCTACCACTGCAACTCTTCAAGAAACCAAGTCGTTATGAATTCTCAGCAAATCTATACCCTTCCACCTTTTTGCATTGTAGGCAAAAATGGTGCTGGCATGTGCTGGTGCTTGTGGGTCTCCTCTCTGGCTAGAGGCACACCTCCTGGGAGACATTCAGGCACTTGGTGCCTCCAGGTTAGATTCAGTGTCTTTAATCCAGAGAGTAGCGCCTGCCTCCAGGACCCTGGCAGGGCCTGTGGAGGGACTCCGCTGGGGGAAGAATCTTCCAGCACAAATTAAGGAATATGCAAGACACTCCTAATGTAGCCTGGGAGTGGGGAGCTTGGCAAGGATGGGGCAAGAGTGCATGTTGAGGAAGTATATGGCACCTCTGCTAAGGGGACTTCAAACAGTGCTGCTGACCTTAGACAATCAGTGAATTTCCAGCTTTAATTCTCAGGGCTATTGGACTTCTCAGGCCAAGCTTCATTTCTCAGGCTTTATCTAGATGATACCATTTATTCATGTAACAGAACATCCCCAGATTGCAAGGGTACGAAGGTAGTTTAAAGGCTGTTGTAGTTCCTGGGGTGTGAGCTCTGAGTTTCATCTCCAATGGTAGGTTTCTCCTCCCATGTTTTACAAGCCAGGCAATGTGAACTCTGAACTCCATTTCCTTACTGATTGTACCTTTTTTCTGAGTGAAGTCTGATGCAAAAAGTGATCAAATAAGAAGATACCACAGTTTTTGTGAAAATATTCACACTTTGTATCTAGGACTGGAAATTGGAAAAAAAACATCTTGTGGAAAATATTTTGTAAACAGTATACTTGGATGTTGACTTTCACCATGAATACTCAGCACATCCACCACCCTTCAGAAAAATAACAAAAGCCCTAGTAGTACCTTTCTTTTCTTTCCTTTTACTTTAACCACATCTGGTTATTCCCCACCTCATTAGCAGTACAGTCCTGGTGTGGCCTGTATGAATACTCAGCGTAAGAATAATCTGAGAAATCCTTGCAAGGAGAAGCTTGCACCATTATCACTGTAAGTGTCAACAAAATCTAGGACAACCTCCTTGATCCACTGATGGAGGGAGACAGAGAAAAAGATGTTAAAAGGGTGATATTTTAGGCATTGATTTCAGGGATGTATGATCCACACTGGAATGGCAGCTCCCTCTATCAGCTATAGAGGACCTTGGAAGATAAACAAACTAAAATGTTGGCCTCCAATCTAATAAAAGTCTAGATGAGTAACACATTATTTCTTAATTTTCCCTCTTTCTCCTTGACTAAAGTTGAACTACACTTGAATTTGCTTTCTAAACTGTCTTTTTTTCTTCATTTTGTCTTCACCAATTTCTCCTCAAACTGCTTTCTCTGTTCTCTACCTTTACGGTTTATTTAACTGTTCAGCTCTTTTCAGGAGTTGCCTTAGTACCCCACTCTGCACAGGCCAGGCATAACCTTGGAGGAAAGGAAAATATTCCATGTTTTTAAACTGGTAGAATCATTGTGAAATTCAGCCTGGTCCTTCTCTTATTATAATAAGTAATTTTCTACTAAATATCTAAGATGCATGTGATGCTCTTTAGAGACCCATATGTTTTACTTGCATTGCATAAAATTTCTAATAATACTGCTAAGATATTACTGTGATGTGGACCATATATGATGGAGCCTGTCTGATTTACAAATGAGTAAAATGAGGTATGAGGTACAGATGAGCAAGCTGAGTTAAGTGACATCACACTCCTATGAGACAGCATTCTAATAATCTATAAACAGCCCCAATACTGCGTTATAATCATGTGTAACTTAAGCTTTTGCTTCAGTAGAACTATTCACATGCTTACGGTAAGCAACATGCACAAGAGTATTCAGGCCGAGGACCACAGTGGGGTGTGTGTGAAGTGGACATCCTAATAATTACTGCAGGAGAAAGACAATTTGAGCAAACAAGAGCAGTAGTTTTTAACTGCAGGATACGAGTCACTTAGATTGCACAGAGGACAGACTGAACCTCAGGTAATTTTCATTCAATTAAACAGTGGAAGGAGAGTAGCAAAGTTGTGTAAATACATGACATAATCAACCATGGTAAACTAGGCTAAGCACAGAGACAGCACACACTGTGCTGTGAATATCAGACACTGTCCAAAGGAAAACAGAGGTCAGTCCTCATTAACACTTCAGAAAAAAAACAGGGTCAGTGGCAATCAGAGTAAAGGCAAGAGGTGGATGAGGATGACCTTGTCTCTGTCTGGCAGCTGTCCTCCCCTACTGATACCTGAAAGGGATGAATCTACATGGCAGGAGGGAGCAGCAGCAGCAAAGCCTCAGCAGTGGTATCAGGGGACAACTTCAGCAGCTGACCCAATTTGCATTCAAAGCAAAAGCATTTGAGTTCCTTCATGCAGACACTGCACTGTCAGGAACAGCAGCACACGGCTCCCTACAAATTCCTCTACTCTGGTTTTGCACATCTAGGGCAGAATATGTTAGCCCTTACCTGTAAGTCCAAAGGATCATGACTCGTGAGGAAAGGGACAAAGGTGCTAATGCAGCACAGGGTAGTGGAACAACGCTTCATGCACAAATTGTCTTTCAGTGTTAAAACTGCATTATTCTAGTTCTGAGAGAATATTAGAAAAAGACAAGAAAAGATCAACATTTCTTAAGTAACAGTATTTTAAGTGAACTTCACTTTGGAGTCCTGAAGTATTCTACAAATACTGATGAATTCGAGTCTTGCATGGTAGTTCTGTCAAGTCAGTACTATTCTCATTTTACTTATGAGAGAACACAGGTAGTAGGACTTTGGGAGCACTATTTTTTGCCATTCTCAGGGCTGCCTTTGAGATTTTCAGTGCATATTGAAAGTTTTTGCTGTAAACACAAATGCACTGTCAGTCACTAAATTCTGGCACTTAAAACTTATTTTTAATGCAGCAGGTAACTAAATCAACAAAGGCATATGGAGGACTATTTTTGCTGAAAAGAACATTTTCGAATGGGTGTAATTTGCATGTGGCTCCATATAAAAGAAGGTGAAATTTGTTTCAGAAGGGAAATTTTAGGAGATAAAATACGTTGTTACTTGTGTTTCCATAAGAGGTAATCCCTGCCGCAGACTCTTTACAACCCAGATAAAAGACAAGGGTCTGATGAAAACATACATATCAGTGGGGGGAAGAATGTAGAAATAATAAAGTCATGCTGGTCAGCATGCAGATAGATGCTGGTCAGCATGTCCAACAGTGACCTGAGCACACTTTTCATCCAAATACTGAATCCCTAACTCTTGTGAATTGTGCACTTGACTTGGGACTCTGCACATAAAGAACTGTGGAAGTCTGGTTGGAACTACATGGTGGGTTTTTTTCTCATTTAAAAGAATTATAGAGTCTGTCTTGTCAGGAAAGAATCCAAATACTACAGCAATCATCCCCTGAAAGCTTCAGATGCTAATCTTGTTTTCATTAACAGTATGTCTGTGATATGGGGATTCAACCAAAATTAGTGTGATGATTTCATGTTAATGGGTATCTAAGTAAAAGGTAAGACATTAATCAAAGATTAGAGAAATGTATGCTAAATTATTGTGATATATGTATAACTGAAAAGAAGTGTTGAAAGGGAAAGAGATTTCTTCCCTGGAAGAACAAAAATTAAAACCTAGAACAAGACAGGTTCAAGGTAAAATATGTCTGAAGATGCTCTGAATGACTGCTTTTATTGTCTTTCTCTGTATTTTTCTTTTTGCTGTGGGAAATAAGCAATTTGTCTGGAACAAGTATTTAGAATCCATAATTTGATGCTATAAATGGAGGATCCAAAGGAAAGTTAGTCAGTCAGGGTAGCTTTGGCAGCTGCTAGGGCAAGAATTATCTTCCAGGTTAGAAGAACTAGTTTTAAGTCCTCTTTAATAAGGCCCCAAACTTGCACATGTGGCTGTGATGGACAGTAACACTGAAACCTAACTTAACGTTCAGGTCATTTATAAGCTTTTTTTAGGAGCCATGTATAAAGAAATCAGCTGATGCAATGAGAAAGAGTAATTTTGGACATATTCTGTAGTGCCTTCGGCTCTTTCTGTACCGGGAGAGATCCGACTTAAATTATTCCTCTGTGGATTCAAGTCCTTTTGCTGGAAGGGAGATGAGTGGCAGCCATGGCCCCATGTCCCACTGATCCCTGAGGAGCAGCATGGGATACTGAGGGCTGTAAAAAATAACAAAGCAAAACAGAACAGCTTGAAACTTGTTCTCTCCTGTGTAAGACAAAGATTGTCTTTGGATCACAGGGCTGTAAAAATAGTTTCAACCTACTTCTGCCTTTCTTATCTCTCTGGTCTTATGACACAGCCTATTTAGGCCCACAGTTAAGTCACTCTGGAAAGGAAAAGCTCTTGCCTGAAAGCTCCCTGGAAGCCTGAGATATGCTGGGCCTCAAGCAAAGGGATGAGCCGGCAAGCAGAGGGAGGAGGCAGTTGGACGTGAAGCAAAAGCCCTTGTTTCGCAGCCAGCCTGTGCCTCCCAGCACAGCTCTTAGAGCCCCCTCCCTTTTCCGAATGGATGTTTGCCATGAAAACCCACCATCCATCTCTAGTTTTCTGTCAGGTCTCCTTCCCAGAAAACTTGTTACCTGAGTAGAAATCCCATGGAAGCCAACTAGTCACTTGTGTGGCAACCAGCTGACTACGAAGCCATCTTAAAAAGTTCATGGCAGGTGGAAAATTGAGGCCTTACTTCCACCTTTGGGAAATATCTCAAAAAAACCAAGATTCAGTGTCACTGCTGAGCACGTGGGGTATTTTTTCAATGCTTTCTAAATTCCATTGCTAAATTCATGAATCCACTTCAGGCAAATTAATGGTTGCTATTTTGTTTACCAGGCTTGAAAGGACTGAGAGCCTGCAGTGACACACTGGATTATGTCGATCTCATTAGCATTTCATTAGTCCTCTACTTCTTCTCATTAAAATCTCAACCTCATGTAATTTCTCTGCCTCTCTCTGCAGATAAGTAAGAAAGCTCAGATGCAGAGTTAATGGAGTCAGGCTTTTTCCCTGTTTCCAAGGTACGCTTGCTACAGGCACTTGCTGAGCCCTGTCAAGCTGATATTTTTAATAATACACTATGTTCTTATTAGTCCTCATGCCTGTGAATCACATTGAGCTGAAAGAAATTTCCAGCAGTTGTAGGCTCCGTGCACAGCTTGGTATAACTTCCCTAGCAATGGGGATCTAATGTGACATGGCTTTGTGCAAAATGTATGCCCCAAAAATCTTCCCTGACCTTTTGAAACTTTTGTGTCTCTTGGGGTGACAACTATAGGGCTGCACTGGCTTTCGAGGGTCCCATTCTGCTCGTGCATGTCAAGGGGAGGTTTGCCCTCTGATTCAGCTGGCAGGGAGGTCAGGCACTGCCTACCAGATGATGACAGCTGTTCTGATTTCTGGAAGCATACAAGAATCCCCCATTCTCCCAAAGTCCTCCACATCCCACAAGCAAGATATTAAAACGTGAAACATCAGACTATTCAGAGAGGAAGTACAGTTCACCCGCTGGCTATTGTAAAGTGAGCAACAACTGCAGCCCCCCCTTAAAAAAAGACAATTCAATAAAGAGAAGAATAACTTTTCCCTGGAAAGGAAATAGGCACCATGAGGAAAGCAGTATTCTTGTCTTCTGTATGATGCTGTCTGAATATCTGGAAGTTCCAGGCCAAAAATTATAAAAGTGAAAATAGTTTAGATTCATTTTGTAGCAATGCACAACATCTGCTAAAACTGGATTTGGGAGGAAAAATTAAAAGGACTTTACTGAACCTGGTTAGGATAGAGTTAATTTTCTTCGTAGCAGCTCATATGGTGCTGTGCTTTAGGTTTGTGACCAAAACAGAGCTGAAAACACATTAATGTTCTAGCTTTTGCTGAACAGTGTTTGCACAGCATCAAGGCCCCCTCTGTTTCTCGCTCTGCCCCTGGTGAATAGATTGGGGGTGCACAATAGGCTGGGAGGGGATATAACCAGGCAGGTGACCCAAACTAACCAAAGAGATGAACTAAACAAAGAGATTTTCCATACCATATGATGTCATGCTCAGCAATAAAAGGGAAAAGAGGAGGTTTTAGGGGTGTTAGTCACCTTTTGCTCGGGAACTGGCTGAGCATTGGTCTACCCATGGGAGGTGGTGAGTGATTGCCTCTGCATCTCTTGTTTTGTTTTCTTCCCTCTTCTTCCACTTATCCTTCACTCCTTAAACTTTTGTTTGTTTTTTTTGTTTTACCTTGATCCCCAAGTTTTCTTGCTTTTATTCTTCTTTTCCTTTTTCCTCCATCCCACTGAGGGAGGGGGAAATGAGCAAGTGGCTGTGTGGTGCTTAGCTGCCCCCCGAGTTTAACCCACAACAAGGTCTTAAAAATGCTTAGCAGATTTTCTTCTTTTGGTAAACATTTCTTACGGCTTATAAGCCTGCCTGCCATCTTTGCTGACTTTTCTGTAAAAAAGGATACCGGTCTATTTTCTAAGCATTGTAATAAATTGCAGTTTGGTTGGTACTGAACAGTAGGTTTCATGGAGAAAGATGGCTTCAGACTTGTTCTTTGAATAAGAACCTATAGATCATTATCTAACATATTCCATACCAGGAATAATTTGTGGAGTTAGAAGAACATAATTTTGTGTGAAACCTCTCAGAGGTATATGCTTTTTAGCCTTTAAGGAGCCAGTTACAAATGACCAGTGAATACTTGATTACAGGCTATTTTTCTTACCTCTTATTTTGATGGCTACATGCTTGCAGCCTCCACACTGGGTTTTGAAATGTGAACTCTCTGGAATAGAAACTGTTTATATCTAGTGAGGACAGATTTTGGTACAAAAAGATCCTGATCTTTAATAGGTCTTTAAAGTGCTTGCACAATAACATTAACAAAAAAAAAAACCAAAAACCTCCCATGGTTATGATTGTAAATAATCATAAAAAAGTAGTTATTTACATTACGCAGTAGGGAGTCATATCATAAATGTGTACACATTTAAAAGACAGGAAATTGCAAGAGAATAATGACAACATCACAGGATTAAACATCTATCTGCACTTATGTTTGTTTTCTTTGGTCTGCTACAAATGAGTTAGAGAGATGTGAAATACAGAAAGATCAGAATTGGTTCAAGCTGTTATCATTTAGAAAATGGTAAACATAGTTTCTCCAAGTTTCTGGTGGTTGTTCCATCAATCTTTATAAGAAGGTCATTTTCCCCCAAGTGAGTAATATTTTAATTCACAGACTGCCACTGATTTGATATTTCAGTATAAATAAAAGGATTTGCACTTAAAGGCAGAAATGAAAATACCCACATGACAGCATCTGACAAAAGAGTATGAAAAGCCATAATGTTACAAAATTTTATTCCTGACTGTGGTAATTGAAGGGTAGTTGGAAATTTTATATAAATATTTTTATGCACATATGTGTACATATAGACATAAAATATGAGCCCTTTGTGGACTCCTAATTATACAAAAGCATTCCTGGGCCCTCGAATACAACAGTGCAGACACTGATAAACTGATGTTCTCTGGAGCCAACCATACTGCTATTCTTTTTGTTAAAAAATGGTTTGTCAAATTAATGCCAGCTAATTTTTAATTCCATAACATTTACGACATTAATAACCATTATGGCTCTATCTATTTGTTGGATGAGACATTCAAATCCCTTCTCATACAAGATGGTAGTCCCTTACATGGAGTTCTCTCATCTGCTCCAATCAAACTACTTCACTGCTTAGTCCCAAACCCGCTGAGGTAATTGAAAAAAATTCTTTTAACTTCAGCGGGACTCAAAACAAGCCTTGAGCAAGTAATCATCTGCAAATGGTTCATCATCTGACCCGCAAGATTTGTTTAGTATTCAGCCTAATGGAGTATTTAATTAAAAAGCACCATTAAGTTGCAAAATAAGGAATATTTATTGTTAACTGGCTGAATTTAAACTGAAAAATGCAAAATCAAGATTTGAAAAGTATTGTCTCTTCTGGTTGATAACTAAACTTAAAGATAGTTTTCTTCCTTGATTTATGCCAAAAATATAGTAAGCCTCATCAGACAGTCCAGAAATACTCATCGACATAAATCTTTTAATGTCGTATAATTTTCACGACAGTCTTCAACGATCTATTACCGTGCTTTCACTGAAGATCTCATATGCTAGAAAAAAAAAGAAATATGATGTTTGAACACCTTCCATTTAGTTTTGCGAGGGTTATAAATTAGTTCTCCCATCTACAGCAAGCTCAAGGGCTAACCCAGGGAGATCCCCTTGGTTTCAGCAGTGCCAAGAGGACATAACAGACATACCCATACAAATTGGCCCAGGACCAGCCATCCCTGTCAGGACGTCTGAGCAGCCCTGCTTACTCCCACTCCAACGAAAAACAGACACAAGTTGAATCAAGGGGGCCATAGTCAGAGTTGGGATTTGCCACCCCAGGGGTGCAGGTAGCTGAGCTGGCAACACCGGCTCTACTGCTTCCCCCAGTTTGCTCTGTGTGGGGCACATCTGGCTGTAGGTCCCCTATACGCACCCCAGGCTGAGAGGAGCCATACAGGGTCAACCTCTGCTTTTTGCTAGCCACAAGTCTTTGATGGATTAAGCATTCGGTGTAGATAACCTTCTTGTTGGCTTAAAATGTGGGAAATTCTGGGTCAAATTAAATCCTGACCATTTTATTAACTTCAGCAGTCTTAATAAAGGCAGTGAGCGAGGTCTGAAAGGAGACAGCTCGCTGTTTGCCATTTCTGAAGCCTGAAAACTGGCAGGACTTATCTTGCTTATTCACTGGAGTTGCTTTACCTTCAAGTGGGATGGCTTTAACAGTGCTGAAATTAAGTCTGCAGTGTCTTTCATTCACACATGTGCATGCACACTCGCATGGAGTCTCTTAGGATTGGACCCATAGAGAGAAAGATGCAGTGACCCTGAAAGTCTTCGTATCTAACTTTCAGGCACCTAGTTCCCTGCATTCTTGGCATCAAGAGAGGCTCCCAAATGAAAAGGGATTCAAAGCAGCTATTTAGCAGGGATTAGCAGAGGAGGAAAGGGACCACCCTCTCAGTCTCAGCACTTCTAGCAGGGAGAGTGGTCCTGTGGAAACAGTTTATAATGTGGGATTGAACCCTTTCAGGCTATGGACTTCCCAGGTCATGGCTGAGTGCCGTAGGCACTATGCCAATATTCAAAAGGGGTCCTGGGCAGAAACATCAGCTCTTCAGCATATATTTTGAATGCAAATGTCTGCAAGTGACAAGCCCTGGGCACAAACACTATAGATGAGTTGCACTGTGAGCGTAACTACTGAATAGGGCTTCAGGACAGGTAGCAAACAGGTTGTCAGCCATAAACTGGCATAAGCATGAAATAAACACTGAGAGACGCCGCAGTACCAGCCCGGAGGCGCTTCTGGGCAGTACTCTGAACTCCCACGCATTTGCAGGGCTTAGGGGGTGAGGCATGAGTTATGGGGACTGTGTGCCTACATGTTGGACTTCAGCCTCTGCCTGGGTCCCACTTTAGCACTCATGTACCTGAATCAGTCCCTAGGATTGAAGAATGAGTCCTGGTTTCAAAGAACAGGGATTTTCCATGTTTCATGCTATTTTTTCTCTCTGTGTGCTCTGTTTAATAAGTAAACTTGTTCTTTAGCAAGGCTGCTACAAATCACAAAAGGCAGAAAGCTGTGTCTAAGCCTGACCATTAATGAAACCAGTCCATTGATTTCTGGTGGTACACAGTGTTCCTGAATGCAATTAATTTATATGAACAGTACAATGGATTTTGTTCTCTAATCTTATTCTGTTGTTTCATGAAAGGCTAATGTGATAGAATAGATGAGACTAGTGCTAGCTGAAGGAAGAATGCTTCCATTTCTGAGTATTTTAGGTCATCACCACAGACATGATGTAGGTTTTAATGAACGGAAGAAACTATGGTCCATTTAAAATGCTTCTTCAGTTCCTGCATCTAGAACAGTTGCTCAGTTAAGAACTAGCTGCTTGTTTCTGTTAGGATAGAGAAGTTAATAATACTCACCAAGGATCATGTTCCAGCCATACTGAACTGGAAAGGTTGTTCATTTAACTGGAGCTCACATACTGAACTGGGAGAGTTCCTGGGAATTGGTTTCCATCTAATGGCAGCAAGGTGACAGTGACAGAGGCTTAATTAAGATGTAGCATAGATTTCACTTAAACAGAATATCTATTAGATGATGTTACCACCATAACTGGTGCTTTAGCAGGTGTGAACTAAGCTTCATTCTACACTGCTAAATAAAGTCTTAGATCTTCCCAGAATAAGAAGATTGCTAAACAAAGGATGATTGTAATTAATACCTTTTTTTTTTTCCTGCTTTTTTATTTCTTTAGTCCTCATTTTTGGCACATTAAGACTTTTCAGATTCTGTTTAAACAATCTCCTTCTTAGGACATTTGGCACAGTAGCAGGTTTTAGAACAATCAAGCATTGCCTAAGATGACAAGAACAAAAAGCTTATGTTATTGTAGTAAACTGAGGTACCTGAGTTTGTTAAAGGCAGGATTTCACTGTGATTGGCTATGAAGGAAACTCACTTGTGTGAGTTTTGTTTTTACTTTGTTCTACACACCAACATGTCTAAAGAAACTACAGCTAATACTGCTGTAAGATATTACACACTTCCACTGCACAGGGAACCCCTCTCAGATCTGATTACTCCAGCATGTGTGTACAAACAGGCACATTCCCAAATCTGCGCTTACCTCTTCATTCTTGCTATCAGTATAAAAACGGGCTGCCTGAGGAAAATGTATGCCTGCCATGATGCTTGTTGCCACTGCAGAAAATTACTTCTACCCTGTGATCCTAACTGGTCTGTAGTACTCCCTCCAACCATGCACTGACTGATGTCTCATTGAAGTGGGAGAGGTTTTTCTGCCTCTGCGTTTGGGGATGCACACACAACCCTGCAGGCTCTGGGGACTAGGTGGAGGCCTTTTTTCTAGCCACTCAGCCAGCAGCCTCTTGGCATTGTGGCTGGCATGGGAGTCTTCCTGCTGCGAGTCCTGCTCCAGCCTGTACGAGTTCACCTGCAGACACAGTCTTCCTGTGGGAGCAGATCCTGCATGAAAGATACTGCACCAAAAGCAACACATCTCTGGAAATCTCCCTGGGCCTGATAAAGAGGGATGAAATAATTTCCCTCTGTCTATTCCCCATGGAGCTCTCTTCTCCAGCATGATCCCAGGCTAACAGAGATCTCAGAATGACTCTGCAGCAAACGCAGCTGCCTTCCACTTTCATGCAACAGTCATAAATACTGTGTGAAAATGCAATGAGAGATGCATATAATGGTCGTGAACTTGCAATCCTCATCCAAATGTTGGGTGGGATCATTTGTTTTCTAATCCATCTATCTTCCTTGAAGCAAGCTCAGTCACACTTAAATCATATGGACAATTGATTGTCTCACCTATTTTTTATAACCATCATTACTGGGGATTTTATAATTTCACTCAGTAAATTTCAGGGCTTCATTCTCCTAAAAATCAATTTAAGTTATATTATTATGGCCGTAATAATTCCAGCTCTCTCACCATGCAGCAACAAGTTGTCTAATAACTGATCCCAAGCTGCAAACCCACCTGGAGAGCTTTCAGTCCGATGGGAATTGTACTCGGAGAGTTCATGTAGAGAATGTATTCAGATATTTTGCAATTGACTAATCTAAAATAATCCTGGGGAAAATTTCAATTTTTTTTCTTTCCTCAGACATTACTTCCGAGATTTGAAATCTCACAAGCTTCATTTCATTGAGCAATTTTGCAGCTTAGTTGGGCAAAAGGGTGGAAAGCAAAGAAAAGGAAAACTATGGTGACTTATAATGTGCCCACCAAATAACTTCAAAGAGAATTTAGAAGGTAACGTTAATTATTAAGTTTTTTGACAGAAAAAAAGAGAGAATTAATGAAAGAGGCATAGAAAAAAGAAATATATGTCAAAAGGAAAGAAAGACTGGGCGTAAGGCTCAAAGAATGGGACATAAAAAAATGAAAGAAGGGAGAAACAGAACATTGCCCCAACAAGAAGTGAGAAAAAAAGGAGGCAAATCAGATTTTGCAGAAAAGAATTAACATGGCGTCCACAATGAAGAGAAGCAAGCACTGAAGAAAGATGTCACGTCCATAAATGACATGGAATTAACTTTTGTGCTGGTGGTTTTCAAAAGTTTCTCTCACTACTAATGGAATACAAAATTCTTCAGAAAACAACTTAAGAATCGAGGATGGAAAAATACTATAAAAATAGAACTAAATGTTTTATATATAAAAATATATTTTTTTTTATTGTTGCTAAAGAATGCAATGGAGTTGAGGCAAAAAGAGATTTAATGGCTTCTCAGGAAATGTGTTGCAGAATCACAAACCTCTCAACTCCCAATATTATGTTCCTTCTAAAAGACCAGAACATGATTCCTATTTAATCAGTAGGCATTTGCTCATTTGCTTCACCATAAGAAGATGAGATCGTAGGAAGAACATGTGAAAACATGGGGTGTATCCCATGCACATGTATTCCATCAGGTTAGAGATTCAGTTACGTTACTATTAAATAGGAGTAAAATCCAATTGGCAATAGGGCATTGCAGTGATATTTGCAAGCATTAAGTGTATTTTCTACCTCCTGGTTTTCTCGGGCTGATTATAGGACTCACATGCCAAACACTCAACAGTCCTTTAATTCTCAGTGGGAGACTATAATCTGAAAAATCAAATCATGAGCACCACATATTCTACTAGAAAGTGCTGAAGGAAAATGTCGGCAGCGTCTCTACTCAAAATGAACCACTTCAAGACATTTAAGAGGGTCCACATTTGGGATTAACTTTGGCTTCTAGTGCTTATCAGTGATGAAATAAATGGCAATTAGAAAATGAAAGAGGGAGAGACGCATAGGCAGAGGAAAGGGAGTTATGCTAGTACCCATACGCAGCACAGACACAGAAAGCAGCGTCAGTGCCCAGCAGGGCAGTATGAAGAGGGCAGGCAGAGCAGATGTAAAACCAGATATGAAGAACTTTATATATTATTTAAACTTGGATGGTAAAAGCTTTTGCTTAGATTAATATGTCTTTGAAAAAGGGGTTATTAGGCACAAGAAATAGCTACTGAAGCGACTCCAGTTAGAGTGAGAGAAAAACTGCTCAGAGGGAAAGAGCACCCCTCCTGTCATTCTGCTCAGCCCCAATGCTTCCTGGGCACAAAGGTTTAGCCATGGGGGCCAGGTCCCTTCTGCTCTCCATAGGATATTTTTACCTATACTCACTGAGGATATGGCGCTCAGTTTTTGAAATAATTGCCATCTGGTAATTTTTTTCATTTCCAGTGATGGCATAGTCACACCTTTTGTTGAGCCCTCAGAAAAGTGAGGAATAAATATTCCAGTAATGCAGCTTCAGTTATTACCTGTTAACTGTTTGTGCCCTTCTTAATTTATAGTAGTTACCATTAAAGGCTTTTTAATAGCCTCCATTAGCTTCATGTAAACAGTTAACTTCATTAGTTACAGAGAATCATTGTGCAGAAAAAAATAATGTAATGAATAAATTTTGTCATTTTCATAACAACCACTCTATTGTTTTGGAGATTATAATGTGTGGGTCCCAATAGAATTTTGTTCTAAAATATTTTCACTTTTTTTTTTTCTCCTTTCTCATGCCTGTCTGTGTAGGTTATCTAGGAGCCAGAACCATCCTGTTAAATAGTGTTTTCCATACTGAGGAAACCAGGCTTTCTCCTGTTTTGATTTTCTTTTTTTTTGTGTGTGTGAGATAAATTGAGAAGAGTTCGCACTGGAGCCAGAAGGTGAGGTAGGCAAAGTCAAGGTGGTTAAGCAGTTGTCCAATTCCACCAAAAATGCCTTCAAGCTACTCCGATCATCACCTATTATTGGCAGAACTCCCATTCACCTCAAAAGTCAAAGCGGCTTGGAAAACCATGATTGCTGGATGCTGTTGGGGCCAGAATATCTAATATGTAAAACACATTGCCTGAGCCAAAAAAGCTATTAACTTTTTAATTTTTAAGGGATTTTCACTGTGTTGATGTAGTTGTCTTCAGTGGTTTTATACACCAGCTGTAAAAAGAAAAAACAGAAAATCCTCACCACTATAATATGTCTACAATAGCATTTTTGTGCTTTTACTTGACATAGGTGTTGGCTACAAAGGCAGTTTGGTGCTCTCCTGCAGGTATCCTGCTCTGCCAGTGCTCTATGGCATGTACCACATGCCAAAGGGAATGGTGAGAAGAGGATTCTCCACCTCCTTCTGACATGTGTACACGCTCACCAGTGGGATGGGGTGAGCACGCAGTGAGGAAGTACCAACAAGGGGCCCAGAAATGGTGCTGTTGGCATGTGGTGGGGTTCCTGATGGTCAGTATCTGGTCTCACATTAGGTTTTTTTCTTCTTCTTTTCCTCTGTTGAAAGTTATATATAAAATTAGACCAAGATATTAACTAAAAAAAAGAGTGAACTAATAACTGAAGAAAATGTTTTTGTAATAAATGTTGAGACTAAGTTGCTGGCATGGCTCTAAAGAGCTTATCTTGAGTCTGCACCATCATCAGTGACACAGGTCACTAGAAGCAAAGAGAATTGCTAAAATGGATCACTTGGGGTAGTCAAAGGCTGCACTGAGTATATATATTACCCTCCTCCCATTCCTTGGTTCAATCTTTGTTAGAATAGCTGATGCCTAGTTTGGAGAGGCTTGACTAAGTATGATGAAGAATGAAAAATCAATATTAGAATAGCAGATACTATTTATTTCCCGGGGAGCAGCGAACATAAGGCTCTGAGAGAATATTACGATTCTGCTGCAGACTGCTCAACTATACTTCTCCTTTTATTTTGTAATATTTGCAAGCTTAAATAAATGTTTGATATCTTTGTCTCCTGGCATATATATGAGAAACAGATCATCCACCTGAATGAGGTCAGTTCATTCTTCCACCCAAATATGTAAAATATAGAAGAATTGCAGATGTAGGCCAGGCAGAACAGCCATAAATCAGTATGATCTCACTAATATGAAGAACAGTACCCTTACATCAACTGATGTAAGTTACCTTAACTCAGCAGATGTCACTTCTTGGCCCCATTTCATATTTTCCCAGTGTCCTGGTTTCAGCTGGGAGAGAGTTAATTTTCTTCCTAGTAGCAGGTACAGTACTGTGGTTTGGATTTAGTGTGATAATAATGTTGATAACACACTGATGTTCTAGTTGTTGCCAAGTAGTGGTTATCCTAAGTTAAGGACTTTCAGTTTCCCATGCTCTGCCAGCCAGCAGGAGTACAAGAAGCTGGGAGGGAGCATGGCCAGGACAGCTGACCCAAGCTAGCCAAAGGGATATTCCATAATGTAGAATGTCATGCTCGGTAAACGAACTGGGGGGAGTTGGCCAGGAGGGGCCGATGGCTGTGTGGACATCGGTCAGTGGGTGGTGAGCAACTGCATTGTGCATCAATTGTCTCTTCTCTCTCTTTTTGTTATATTCCTTTTCATTACAATTATTATTATTATTGCATTTTATTACTATTGTTGTTGCTATTATATTTTATTTTAGTTATGAAACTGTTCTTATCTCAATCCACGAGTTTTACTTTTTGTTTTCCAATTCTCCCCCCTATCCCACTGGGAGTGGAGAGGAGTGAGTGAGCAGCTGCGTGGTACTTATTTGCTGGCTGGAGTTAAACCATGACACCCAGTCTGCCGATACTGCAGTCTCCATGTTGGGAAATGCTCTGCTGGTTGCTACTTTTCCATGCTAGCTGTTCTGAGCTGGTGAATATAGACCTATGTCCAGGCAAGCACACCATATGCATTACCACACATATTTGATTAAGTCGATTTCTTAAATGGCTACAATCACAGACTGTTTGCACTTGTTTAGACTGGACAAGTTTCATTTGCCTTTGCATAGAGGAGGCCTACAGGAATACCACGTGCTCAGCCAGAGGATCCACACTGAAGTGTAGCTCAGAGAGACTGTCAGTCTCCCTGGAGCACTGGTCCCTGTGCATTGCTCCCATGGAGGCTTGCCAAGCCATTGACCCAACTGTGCAGTCTTTTCAGAGTCATAAGCAAGGAAGACTGGACCAGGCACAATACGATCCAGATAAGGGTGGAATAAAAGCATTGAGGACAGTACAGCCTGTAAACAAAGATTCAGATGGAATGTAATATTTTTGTGTTGCTTGATCCTACTATAAAAGAGGACCAAGATGTGGCAATGACAGTAGTGGGTTAAGGGAATACCATTAGGTATTATGTAAACCATGTTGTCACAGAACATGGGCTTCAACTTCTGACCTGATAATTATTAGGCTAAACATACTGATCTGGGTTTGATGTAATAATCCTGATTAAAACTTTGCCACAGAACAAAGTCCATGGCCATTTAGAGCAGTCTAAATGTTGAGATCTCTTCAGTGTAAATTTTCTGACACTGGAGTTCTTGATACCTCTACACTGAAGCCTGAGTAGCACCTGGAAGGAACAACACCAGTAGTGATGGGGACCAGAGCTATCTCTGTCCTTGGTGACCACTGACAACATGCTTATTACAGGTGAGTGTTCTCCGGTATGTAACATTGCACAGTAGCATGCATGGATATAGCTGTGGATATATTTGAAGAAAATCATGATCTTCTCACTGATATTCCAGTAGCAGACAAGAAGAATGAAAGTTGTAAATTATTTGTCCAGCTCTATTGTTACAGCCATGAAAACAGTAACAAAATATTTGCTGACCTAAAACTCTTCTACCTTGCCTCGGCAATTCTCACGGTATTACTAAAGAGAAGAAGACATTTCCTTTATATCAGGTATATTATACGAGGGTCATATTTTCATTTTTAAGTACCTCTGAGACAAATATTTCCTTGTGTTATCCATAAGAAAAATTCTTGACTAGATGGCCCATAAGCCTCACTTAGTCTAGCATTGTTCATGGCATTTAGCTATGCATCTCTTCTTCTGGGCTAACTGCATGTGTCCTCAGCTAAATTGAAAGCCATGGCAATGTGCCCACTTAAGTCATGAAGGCCAGTCCTGTACAGAAAAAGATGTGCAACTTGAAAGGAGCCCAAAGTATAGGTGAGGAAATACCTGAAACTGTTTCTCCCAGAACATTTTTAAGTATGCTCACAGACAGTGCGATGTTAAAATCAGAAGTCAGTGCTATAAAAGGAACGTACACGCTAAGTGCTACCATTTTGATGTTGCTCCAAAAACATTGCGGACCAAAATAACTTCTCATAGGTATGCTCATTTTGTGCTCTATTACATTTTCCTCTTCACTATGATTTGTTTTAATAATTATGCTTTGTTTTGACATTTTGAATAATTTTCATGACATTCAGCATATTATCTGATCTGCGTTACAAGCTGTCACTGAAAATGTGCTGTGCAGTAAAGTTAGATCTGAGGTGACAAGCAACTGAGCTTTTTTTTTTTACCCATAAACTTCAGTTTTACAAAAACCTAATTTCTCGCTGCATAAAGCTCTTGACAACAGATTGCCGCTGTGAATGTATGGCAAGTCTTTCAGTTTTCCCATGGCCTATAATGGTTACATAAAAAAGTGTTAGTCAGAGCCAGCTTTTACTTTCCACTAAATATCCAAGATCACCACTGGGTTTTCCTATCAGTTTTCAATTTGGAAATGTAAAGTGCAGAAGTGTTTGCCCATTCTTTTGGTATGTAATGAACACTTAAATGCCTTCCTTGGTTTTTAGCATTAATAGTGTATAAACTTTTTCTCTTGAGAAACAAGGCTTGATCGAAGGCTTGTTCAAATGGATGAAAAGACTCATTACTTTCAGAGGGCTTTGGATTAGACTGTGGGATAGCAATTGGACAGCTGTGAGGCAGCAGCTATCAGTCTTTGATCATGAATCTGGCAATTAAGGTTTTTCTTTCATACTTGGCCATCAGGTGCCTTTCCTCTAAATAGCATACATAATTGCCACAAGATAGTGTATCCACTTCTACTGCTCCTTTTTGGTTTCTTGGAGGGACCTACTGTCCATACTGCATTGTGCGGTTGTTGTATGGATAGAAACCCTGCAATCCGCCAGCACACAGGTTCTGTTCCATGCCCCTTACCACTCGTACCTCAGATACCTTCTTGAAAGATCAGTTTAAATTTGCAATAGTGAGGCTTAATACAATAAGAATATCAATGGACAGGAGTTTTCACAGCTGTAAATTTTGCATTTGCAGTTTGTCAAGTTGATTATTCCCATCTCATTTTTATAATTCTCATTGTTTCTGTTAACAATATGCCATATCTCTCTCAGGAAGTTTTGCACCTTTCTTGAAATACCCTTTTTCACCTACAAAACAATTAACGCAAGCTTTTGTTGAATAATTTCATGAAGTTTATTCATTTACCTTTATTGTCTAGCAAACAAACTGGGCTCCATTTTCTATGTAATTATTTTCTGTGATTGAAGCCTATTCCCTCCTAATTCTCCTATCTCTATTCCAAGGTGAGTTTTCCCAGTACAGCTCTCTTTCCTTCAGACTAACAGATCTGACTATCCAAATCTTTTACCATGTTTGTCATTCTCCTGTCAACCTGTCAACTTGTCATTCTTCAGTCTACTTGTCATTTAATAAAAGCAGACACTTGGTTTTGGGCAGCTCATAATGAAAGAGCTAATTAAAGAATGCAAATACATCAGAGAGGAGACTCTTTTTCCGATGCTTCTTTCAAGCTTAAAGAAGAAGAAAAACCTGCTGTGAATCCAAAGGAAACCAAGGCCAACTAAAATGTTAGGAAAAAGATGTTGCTTCATGTTCAAAGGACTTTGGAGGCATGTGAAGGACCCGTGTTGATGCATGTCTGTCTCAGATGAAGACTTTCCTAGGTAATTTCCTGAAACTTAGACCACCAGCCTTTTGTCAGGATTTTACTAATTTTCCAAAGAAAATAATCAGATACATTTTTGCAAAACATCTTGACACTTTAGTATTAAAATATGAAAAACAGCAACAGCAACAGAGCCAGACTGCCTATTATGCTAATTTTCAGGTTATTTCTGTGAAATACATACAGTTCTAATTCAAATAAAGATTATTAGAAGAAAAAAAATAATAACTTGCAATAAAATTCTCTTTCATAGAGATGCCTTCCAAAACACAACCCTTTTCCTCATTTCCCAACTTGCAAGAGATTTATTATGCTAGATAAAGAGCCAGCATGGCCTGTCTTGTTGCATTGCTGCAGACAAGATGAAATGCAGCTGTTCAAGTATCAGATTTGCCTAAAGAACTCAAAGTACCGTATATTGGCAGCTAGAGCTCAACAGCTGGCTGTAGCTGGCCCAAGGGAGCTGGAGGTTGCAGAAGTGACAGTCCTCCCTCCTCCTTTCCCCAGTTCCTGCCAGAAGCCGCAGCAGCAGCAGCTCCGCAGTGTGTGGCAGAAGGGCACATTTGGAGGGTGCTCTGAGCGAGGTTTCAACTGCCACAGGGACGATCATGTATCCCTAGATCCAGCTGATGATGATGCTGAGCCAAGCAGTGGTACCTTAGGATTTTGTGTGCCGTTTTCTGCAATGAGGTGAATATCTTCATTTATAAATCCTGCTGAGATTTTTCTTTTCAGTGTCCAGGTGCCTGCATCTGTTTCTTTCTTACCTAGTCTTCATAGGAAAAAAAAAAGAATTCTTAGTGGAAGTGTTTGCGGTCCAAACTTCTCTCCTACTGAAGACATAAAATCTCACATTGATTTGATGAAAAAACTTAATATCTTGCATTAATAAAAGTCTATTAACTGAGTCTTTCATTTCATTACAGTTAAATTACGAATCCAAAGCATCAAAGGTGAAGGGGAAAAAAGACAGGGAAGATATGAGAGAGATTCATGAAGAGGCCGTGGAGCATCGCACTGCCCTGCAGAGCTAACTCATGAAATACAAGCAGCGTATTTATCCAAGCAATGGCATACTTCTGGTCTTTCCTAAATGGCGAAAAAAGTTTGCCCTTTGTTCATCAGGCAGTCTCACAGAAAGAAATACAGCCAGGCTTCTCATAAGCAATACCTACTTGAAGTGGAGTGGGTGGGTGGCAAAGGAGACCACATTCGTCACCCGTAGGACAGCTGGAAGTGGGAGTGGCTCCTATGTTCATTTAAACCCCAATTGCCCTCAGTTCCCCCATCTTCCATGTCAGTTGTTGGCACTCACGGCCTTTGACTCTAAATGCAAGGATAGGGGCAAGTATAATGTGTAACACTTGTCATAAGAGGAGGTTTTTGAAAAACAGCAAAAACAGCTTGGCCTGATACTTGGATAAATGTGGTACATGAAAGTCACCATTGTGAAATTAATTGATGCATAAAAAGGAAAAAATAAATGAGTCATTATGCGTAAAAGATATACCCAAAAGATTATCATGGAAACCGAGTTTATTTTAAGAACAGAATTTGCTTATGATCTTCCTGAGTTATTATTAGGTCTAGCCACAGAAAGAAAGTGCAGTTCAAAAGAGGTGTAACTGGGTACATATGAGTAGTTACACAGTCAATAGTTACAAACCTAAATCAGTTTTCTTAGTAACCCAAAGTAATAAGGGTAATTAAGTATGCAATTTATTTATGAAAATGGGATTCAGGATGGCTCTTCCTAGTAGATTTTTGAAGGAGATATTGTAAATGAGAAGGAAATATCCCAGGTTAGATTAATATCTAATTTTAATGCACTATATTAATTTTTTATTTTTATTTGATTTCTTTTATCTGAGAAAGGATACTTTTGGGATGAATGACAGAGGTAACATTTTCTGTAATCAAGAGAAATGTGATCATTCTCGTTAACGTATCAATCATTCAGGCGCAATCACAAAATCTGGTCCTATTCTTTCATATAGTCTACCTTATATCCCTAAAGTTATGTCAAGGCTGGACAAAAGCTGCGTGCTAGAAACTTTTCAGTAAAGAAACTTGTGCTGGTACTTAATTAGTACAACATATGACACAGCTCTTTCTGGTGCAAAGTACTGACTCATCACAACTTTTCTTCTTTTTTTTCCAGTTGCCAAAGAGCTGTATTTTCAGTTCAATAATCACTTCCATAATTGGCAACATCAGTGTTTTCCACAGATATTCCCCTCAGTGCATCTACTTGCCCCATACAAACGGATCAAACATGATTATGAGAGCAAGTTTCCAAGAAAAAAATATTCCTATGAGCACTGGGGGACAAAGAAAAATAAATTAAGCATCCCTGTTGTAACACATTATAGGGATTAGATTACATTGATTAGATTTTCAGGGGGCTCTTACAGCCTCCTTTGCTCTAGGAAGCAAAATTAACTAAATAATAGAAAACCTAAACAGCTTTTGTTTGTTTATTTGGCTTTAGCAACATTATGCAATTTCAGGAACATTCACAGTTGGCTACTGGAGAAGTACCAATTATCCTAGGTCATTGGGGATTTTTACTGCCTGTGAAACATCCCCTGAAGAACCATCCTTCAGCCTCTCACCTTTTCCAGACCAGGGAAACCCTGAGCCTTTTGTAGTTTGTCGCTTTTGTCACCTGCAATCCAGTCTCCCTGAGAAGGCCTGTAACCTTCTTGCCCACACATTCGATGGCAGGGCTGCAACCTGTTGAAAGAGAAAGCTTGTATTTTTTTGGTTTTGAATCTGCTTCTGGCTGGATTCATGTGATGGCTCCCAGTCCGACTGGAAAAGACAGGGAACAATTGACCCCTATCTTTCTTGTCCATGGCATTCATAATTTCGCAGACCTCTGTCACATCCTCCTCAAATTTGTCCTCCTTTTCTTCCCAAATGACTCAATCATTTCTCATGTGGAAAATGTTTAGTTCCTCTGATCATGCCTGTGGCCTTTCTCCAAAACTTGTCTAGTTTTTCTGTATGTTTTCAGAGATGAGGAGACCAGAGCTGCCTAATTCATCCATGATGTAAGAGAACCGTTGATTTATGCAATGGCAGAATGACATTTTCTTCTTTGTCCTCTATTTATTTCCCAATAATTCTTAACACTTGAGTAACTTTTCAGACTGCTATTGAGTACTGACCCAATGTTGTCATCGATCAGTTGATCCTAATTACTAAGGCTTTCAGCTCAGTGTCATTTTGATCCCCCACAAAGTTATGCCCGAGACCTGCAAGGCTATCCTAACTGTTTCTGGACAACTTGCTAACTCTTTCCTTACTGGCAGATATTGCCTGAGGTCTATTGCATTGGAGCAAGAGAGATGGAGATTTTGCAATCACGTGAATATAAGTGGAAGGTTTTTGTACCAAAGGGACTGTTCTTCCAGAAACTTGTATCTTCCTGCTAATACAGAGAACCACATTCCATATTTTTATCAATGTTCTTTGTTAATTGTTTCTTTTTTATCAGCTATAATTATATGATTTCTATTCTCATTCCACTTTTACCTGCAATTTAAGGAAATGCCAAAGGAGCTGAGGAAAAGTCCTATAATTTGTCTTGTATTATTCACCTATCAGGACAGGAAGGTCTAACTTCCTTACAAAAGGCCTGTTTTCCCTCTAAGATACACAAGTTAAATCCTCATGAATACATCCTAGAGCGGAATCAGCTGGAAGTATCTATATTGCCAAGAGTAGAAAGGGAAGGTACTGCTGTACTTGGCAGTCAATTTTAGTTTCATCCTCTAAGCTGCTTTAAGGCGTCCCTATCTCTTCTGTCTGAAGAAATTTCATAGTGGTTAATGCAGGTAAAAAACACTATTCCTCATTTGCAATCATTAATAAATAAACTAAAGCTGATTCACCAATGGCATTTCTAGTTCACAATTACTGCAAATTTCCCTTGTAGCACTTCATGTGAATATTTCCCTTTTAGAAAGATGACAATTTATATTCCTTAAAGAATTAAGGCAAAATTAAAGCACTTCAACTTAAACATATTTTTTATATTAAACTAATGTTCTGTCATGCTTCTCAGAAAAAGCACGGTAGCAGCATCAATAATTTATGTGGATGGTATTTTCTAAACAGAATGCAATACCAATGCATGCAATTTATGCCGTACTCATTACTAAGGATCTTTAACTCAAATCTTCACTTTTCAGGTAAGGTAATTGATAAACTAGTTAAAAACAAAGACACACTATGTTTCCAACAACATCTAACAGCTGTGGCTACTCCAGGCGTCCACTTTCAATTGAAATATGAAGCAGACTGTGTACTTGTTTTTGTTTCTGTGATGAGGTCTCCCATCCAAAATAGGTATATGCTGCTGCATCTTTTCATGCCAACAAATTACAGCTATTTGTCAAAAAAATCAAGCTCTAAGAAGCTTTAGAGGTCAGCAGAAATGCCCTGAAATTGAATTCCTTCTTTCAAACAAAACTCAGAACATTGTTGCAGACAAACTGGGTCATTTAGTACCAAAGCTCTCATTTAGTCTAATCCTCTCAGCCTGTTTGAAGCCCTGTGAAGAGATGAACTGCCAAAATACCAGTTTTGGTATTTTCACTGCCAATGAAGTCCTACAACTTCAATGAATTAAATATAAACAGCATAATCTTTCAGATTACTCAAAATGTAGCAGTGGTTCACACGAAGGAACAGTACATCTAATCTAGGTTTAAATGGGTTAAATAGGAGTAATTCTGATGGGAAGGAAAACTTTCAGAACAACTTGTCTCTTTCATGATATCACTTGCTATCAAAACTATCTGCCTGCATGGATAGAGAAGTTTCAAAATAATCAAAATTTATAGCTTAGACGCATTTTTATGAGTTATGTAATTAATAATTTATATCAAAATCTCCCTGACGTCATTCATTAGAATTTTTAGATTTACTCTTTTCAGAAACAAACAACTGATTATCTCTGTTGTCTAATTATCTTTGCAAAATAATGGAAACAAAGCATATTGATTTTCAGCAGCCACATGCTGACACAGTGCTACAAGTGGCCAAAGCAACAGTCTGTACATTTTTCACAGCACCTAAGAAACCAGAAGAAACCATGTCATCTACTCTGGCCACCTCGGCATCAAATCTCATTACATTTCACTTGGTCATCATTTTGCCAAACCTCATAATCACTGTTTGTCTGAGCTTCTCTACCTGAGAGGCACTGAAACACCAATATAACTTCAGCTTCTGACAAGTGGTTCTTATTAAGCTTTTCTGCATTGAATAACATAAACCTCTGGCACCCACAATTTTCTCATGAGACTAAACACTACTTCACTCTACTTAAATTAGGGGAGTTCTGTGTATTTTATATTTTAATCATCATTCTCAAGACAGCCTGGCTTGCCATTACAGGCTCTCATAGCATGTTTGCTAGCTGTAGAATGGCATGCTGTCCTTAAATTTCCTGTCCTAAAACTCGTACAAAACCAAGAGCTCAAAATATGTACTGCAGAGCAGGATTAGCAAACCATTCACTACCTGCCCTGAGTC
>VYZV01013259.1:32216-62068 GCA_013401275.1 Pandion haliaetus | reverse complement strand
TCATTTAAACAGCCTAGAACATAACATACAAATCATGGGATGTGAATGTTATCTCCAGTTAGAGGGAAAACCCTTCCATAAATGAGGGGAAAATGCTAAATTTTCTAGTTGTCTAAAATGCAAGTTCCTCAAAGCATTTTAAACTCAAAGCTAAAATCTACAGTGCCCTGTATCTTCAGTGAGATATGCTAGTTGCATTATAAGCTACAAAAAGTGGCAAAGAATAAAAATTTGAACAAGTTTAGCCCCATCCTAAAGCAACAGCAAGATTGTCTTGGCCATTATAAANAAAAACCCAACCAAACAAAAAAAAAAACCCAAACCACCAAGTAATACCAGCACAAAGTTTGATACCAGCTACTCACCCTGCTGTGAGTAGAAATGACCACAGAGTAAATGCAACCTGAAGAAGATTTCCAAGACAAATAAACAGAAGTCAGGATTCTTGGCTACTCTCAGTTTTGCAAAAAATTGGCATGTTCTTGGCTAAAATATAGATTCAGGACCCTGTGAGTGTCCATAATGTTTCAGTTAAAGGTCTGCCTATAGCCTATTGTCAAAGGGAGGATACTGAGGGAAGTAACATGTGATTAGAGAAAGATGATAAGAACAAGCTGAATACATAGTGATGTATCCACCACTTCTAGCCCCTTGCTAGCCCCTGTTCAGAGGCTTCTGGAGTTGGAGCATGTATCATGATTATTGAGTTTAACAGCCTCTGACAAAGTTCCTTCCATCAATTTGACTAATCACTTTTCCGAGCCCATTTAATCTCTCGGTCTCCAAAGCCTCCTGTGCAATGAGTTCAGCAATTGACTAATATAATATGAAAAATATTTCCCTCTTTTTCTTTTAAATTTGTTTCCAAACTATTTAATTTAGTGTCTCTCTAACTTTGTGCTGTGATGACAGGTGTATAGTTTCCTGCTCACATTCTTCATACCAATCTCGTTTTAATAAATCTCTGACCTATTCTCTCTCAAAGAGAATCTTTCTAAGATGAAGAGATTAAATCTTGGCATCTGCAGAAGAAATTCCTTACCTCTAATCACCATTATACCCTTCTCTATGTTTTTTCTCCATCTTCTCAGAAATGGAAGTAACTAGAATTGTATGCAATGCTCAAGATGTGAGAAATACATGGGATTTCTATACTGGCATAGAGGTATTTTCTATTTCTGCTTCTCTTCTTTTCCTAACAATTAATCAGACTGTGTTTGTCATTTTGGCTACTGCTGAGTGATGAGCTGATGCTTTCAGAAGCTTCTACAATGATGACAAGATCTCTTTTCTGACTGATAATAGCTAACAAAGTCTGTCATCACCAATGCATCATTTCCCCCTCCATCTGTATCACTTTATGTTTCAGCTGGCTTTTTTTTTTACCCAGTCATTCAGTATTGCATTACTTTTCTGAAGCAGTTTACAATCAATTTTAGTTTGGATTACTCTGATTTTTTTCCATAGCAAAAAATGTCATCATGTCTCTCTCTATTCACTCCCTCTTCAAGAGCATTTACAACACAAGTTGTAGCATGTACCCCACGGTAAACTCTGGAAGTTATTATATTATTCTTCTACATCCCTGCAAAAAACTGTTCTTTATATTATTATGGTTTCATCTAGCTTTGCTAGTATGGAAGTCAGACTCAGTGATCTCTACTTCCTTGGATTAGTGTCTGTTTTAAAATGTTATCATACTTGCCACCTTGCATTCTTTTCATATTGTACCTTGTACCTTGGAATCAGTGGCATTGTGATACAGTTTTGGGTATGAGCAGGATAAGGATGTTAAGTTCTTAATTTTTCTTCTGTTAATTGGATGCTCTGTAGAGAATGATGTGAGGTACAATTAACATTTGTAAGTTCACAACAATTACCTACAGCATTTGCTGAGAGTTGATTTTTAACACTAACCTTTACATGGCTGTCAATTAGCCGGAAAAAAAAAAATGTATCTTATATTAATGTGTTTCCTATAGCAATTCTGTGTGGAGGCTGCTCCATAATTTCTGGTGGCTGTTATAAAGAAGGGCTGTGCCTGTTCCCACCTCTTGTTTGAACAACCGCAATGGAGCAAGGGTGACCGTCCTTGGTTTCTGACAATGATACCCTGGTGCTGATACCTGTTCAGGATAATGATGGATTTGGGCTAGAGCAGAGTGGATGTAATCTTGTAGTTTATCTTGTAATTCTTGAAATTTTTAGGAAGCAGTTTCTGTCATCATTAACAAAAAGTAGGAAGGGAGTTTGTACAGCAAGCATCTTTTTTTGGTGATCTACTTGCTATTTTTGTACGATCACACAGTGACATGAACCCCTCCAACATACAAAACTGTTTTAAAGTTTACACAAAGGCAGTTCACATATTTGATTTCCCACGTAAATGAGACGTAAATCAAACGTAATCAAGAAGCAAGTCACTGGAGAAAGTCACAGCCCAAGTATGCAAGATGAAATTTCATGCTCAGTGCACATCAAATGTTAGAAAGTTTTCAAAAAATTTTTTTTTTTTTGTGGAAGATACTGCCAAATAACCTTTGCCTTGAATGGCTGTCTGTTTTAAAGAGGAATGTGTCATTTTAATGAGAGCCCTGCTGCTGTTTCACTGCTTTTGACTATTAAAGACAGTTTGTGCTATTAACGTGGTGCTTGGCAAAGTGATTGCCTCAGCTTTTGTTTATGACCAAGTAAACCTGCTACTGCATGAGTGTGGTAGAGGCATGCTTTCAGCAATTTTGCTTTTGCTGAGTGAATAATTCTAATGGATATTTTTGTCTGGCTTTTGTTTTTAAAGTGTGATCTTTACAATATGTTGATTACTTTCATAGTGTCAGCAGTATGCAGTAAATTTAAGCTCTTAAAGGCCTTTTTTTAAAGGTCATTTTTTCTTGGCTGCTGTTTGCTGCTGACAGTGATATAGCCTATTGTGGTAAAACTCAAAAAACAAGTTTCAGATAATATTTAGGAGCCAGACACTGACACACCAGAGATGTACCCAGGAGTCATAACTTCATGTCTATATTTCAGTTATATGACTGTCTTTCTGACACGATACTTGTTAGTGGTATTGTCAGTTATGGTGGGCTATGTAAAAGCCACAAATGAATAAAGTGATTAACTACACGAAATCTCATCAAGACTGAGGAGCTCTTGCAAGATTGCTTTTCACTCAGTTATTGCTTGCTAGAAGAATAACACGGATCTCATTGTTTTTATTTAGCCTCAAATGTCTGTATTGTAAAAACTATGAGCTGCTGTGGGTGAGGTTCCAGCTTGCCAGGTGCTGTACAAACCAGATGATAATGGCTGTTCCTGCGGAGACCCATTTGGGCCTCTACTCAGAGAGATTATTTTCATTACTTTTTGGATCATCTCTATTTTGAGCTTAAGCGGTTCTGTACAGATACAGCTTTTCCTAGCCATGCATTTATCTGTCAGGGAGGAAGTTCCCCCAACTTTCAAGCTCAGTATGGCAAAAACTGATTTCTCTGGTTTATATTCCCACACATCTTCTCACCCTCGCCTTAACTCTTTTCACCCATCACCATGACATCTGTCCCTGCTCTTCATTGAGTCTGTCAACACTACAGTCTCATCTCTAGCTCTTCCAACTTCCAAACAGTTTTCCAGGACATCCAAAACACAAAAATCTGCTTCCTAGCATGGGCTGGGTCACTGCCAGCAGCACTTGCTATGCATTACATGGGCACCATCCTCCTGGATGGATTGTGTTAACTCAGCAAGACAGTCACTTACGTGCTGGTGCTGACTTCCAGTCACCACAGATAGGTTTAAATCATTGATGAAGAATAATTTGTCAGTAATAAACTCCCAGGCCAGCCTACTTCATTATCCTTGCTAACGTATTGTGATAGCAGCAATTTACAATTCCATTGTGTCACCCACAGACTGAGGCGTGATGGGGGATTTGGCTCTCGTCTCAGAAAACAGAAGCAGTTTCGTTCAGCTTGGGAGGCCACATCTGGGGTGAATGTCCCAGGGATCTTCACTCGGCCTTCAGTTCATGTCACTCAGCAGCATGGGAGGGCAGGGACTGGACCCCTCCTGAACCAAAGCTACTTGAGTTGTGTGCTCCAGCCTCCATGGCTGCTCCTTCCAGAGGGCAGACCCAAGCCCAAGCTCACACCCTCTAAAAGGTATGTGGGGTGCACACTGAGTCCTCAGCACCAACTCTTTTGCTCCATAAACGTGCTCCTATTTGACCATACTACTTAATAGGGTAGACAGCCTTAATTCTAAAAATACAGAGAAATTAAATGACACTGCTTTTGAGATGCCTGTTCCCTTTTTGTCGCAAGAGTCTTTTCCACTCTGAAAACTTCTCCCTGTTTAAAAGGCTGGGACTAATTATTTCAATTTTTTTTTTTTTTTTAATAAGAGCTTTAATGGGACTCAGAGACACATTACAAGGAGCATTGACAGAAGAAAAAAATCAGACAGAAAACCAGCTCTCAGTTCATAGAATCATAGAATGGTTTGGGTTGGAAGGGACCTTAAAGATCACCTAGTTCCAACCCCCTTGCCATGGGCAGGGACACCTTCCACTAGACCAGGTTGCTCAAAGCCCCATCCAATGTGCCCTTGAACACTTCCAGGGATGGGGCACCCACAACTTCTCTGGGCAACCTGTTCCAGTGCCTCACCACCCTCACAGTAAAGAACTTCTTCCTTCCATCTGATCTAAATCTACCCTCTTTCAGTTTGAAGTCATTACCCCTTGTCCTATCACTACATGCCCTTGCAAAAAGTTCAGAATAAATAACCCCAGCAAGAACACCCTTGTGCAGGGGGAAAGAGAAAAACAATGTTTCAGTTCAGATCTGAAAGAAGAGCTGCACCAGGGAGAGGGAATGTAACCACAAATTAAATCAGTTCCTAAGGCACTTGACCTTTACTGTGTATTATCAACCAAGAAGCGAAAGAACCTGGATAAATGTTAGGTCCAGTTCTTTCATTTTCTGTACGGGCAGTAGTTGTGAAGTCAGTCAAATCATACATGCACATACATACACACACACCCTTGGAACGAGTTTATTCCTTACATGGCTTTGTCGTGCCTCCTCTAACCAAGCAGGCAATAATATTTAAACTGGGGCGCTCCCCAGGGAGACTCATGCAATCTCCTTGTCCGTGAGAAACTCGCCAGCAGTGCCTCAACTATGGCACTGGAAACGAAGGCTTTGCGACTGCCTCATCCTCGACTTCCAGCAAAACCCCTCCTAGATAGGTACAGCTGATTCTTAACTAGCAAATACAGGAGGAGCACAGAACATCTGCCAGCAGAGCCAGTGGCGAGGGAAGGGACCTACTGTGAGTGTCCAAGTGCAGAAGCAGCATCCCAACGGGGATGCTCTGTGCTGAAAACGTACTAACATCTACAACAAGCAAAAGGGCTATGGGATTTCTTCTCACTTGATGTCTTCCTTTCTGAGGGCTGCTGAGCTCGGTTATCACCAGCCACTTGGCCATGTTTTACAGCACCGTTTTCAAGGGCAGTTGTGTTATTTCTTAGTGCCACCAAGTGGCAAAATTTAATAGTAGTATTTTCGATAGTCACTTCCGTGAAGAAACCAGAGTAGACATTTCCAGTGCCAGCAGGAGAGGAAAAATGCCCTCAAACAGGCTAAGGCACCAAGATTTTGCAAATAAAAATAAGAATGAATGTTACTTGTTTCAAATGCTAAATGATCCAGGTAGGGACAAGTTCACAACAGAGCAAAACTTTAAATGTGTGTAAATCCGTAAGTGTCTATTCAGTGACACAGAAAGTGCATGCTAAAAACTACTGAAAGGAGAATGAGGGCTTAAGCATATATTTAATTTTAAGACGATCTGCTTGCAATGTCTTGCTCGACAGGTGTGGTTTGCTAAGCTGGAACCAACGATACTGGTAACTAACTCAGAGAATCAGTGGGTGGAACCTGAAATTTCCAATAGGCTGATGCTACATTCCGTTATAATTTAATGGGAGGAAAAACATTCACCTCTTCCTGGTAAAAAGTAATAATGAAATTAGTTCAAGTCTTAAACCATATTAAACCATGGCTGCAGTTTCATAAAGTTCTGAATTCTTCTTGTAAGCATATGAACTTTATACCAGGCACCACAAGGTCACCATGGGAGATACTGAAAAGCAACAGTACAACATATCCACCTGAAACAAGTATTTCCCCAGCTTTTTCAGGTTTCTTTTAAATTTGCCTGTAAACAAAGGGACAGTGGTACAGATCTTAGTGCTACATCAAATATTTTCTGGGCTGATTTTTCTTCTGTTTTCCTCTAGATCTATAGAGAAATAAACACAGCTACATTTCTGGAACATGAATTTATATTTGGAGTATTCTCCAGATAGAATTACCTAGATTTTAAAAAAACAACAAAATTGGTAGTGGTTTAGTGCAAATGCACTACATCCACCAAGCTAACTGAAAACGTTGTTAGTATCAGAGAAGTAATCTCCTAGTATAAATATTGCAGTGAAGTTTTTCTCCATTGGAAGTGCCTAAGCAGCCTTTGGGAACAGGAGGGTTTCTGTATAATCTATTTTGAGAAAGTAAGAGCAATGCAGTTAGGCCATCTGTAACTACAGTAAAGGCTGGGAATGTGGGTGCAAACAGGTAGCCTGTTCCCAGTGGAAAAAATGCTTTTGCTCATTTCAGAAGAATCTGGATAACACAGTTTTCTCTCAAAGGCATTCTTTATGTAAAGCATTGGAAAACTGCACACTCAGTCGAACTGTTTATTCAGAGAGCTTGGGGGCAGCTCGCTCTTTATAAATAGTGGTCTAAAATGCAAGCTAAAAATAGGTTAACTATCTTCCTGTTTACTAACATGACAATAAAATGTATCACCATATAAAACCAGCACATAAGCACCACTTAAGGATAGGTCACTGCGTTGAGAGCAGCCCGAGCACTTGCCCATAGCTCCTGATGCTAGTCAGCATCTCAGGCTCTGACTGGGATGCCCACGGCTAACGAGTCCAGCAAGAGGGCACAGTCATCGTGTCCACTCCAAAGGTCAGTAGCAAGTGCTTCCCCTGGCTGCCCCTGCCTCTCTAGGCCATTTTTCTTCTCCCATTCCCAGAACACTACACAAGGTCTGTTCCCAGTGGGTACCACAGCTGCACCGCCAAGCTAGGGCACTGCACAGGCATCAGCAATAACCAATTCTTGTGCTAGATACGGCCTTTAAAACAGCCAGTCATATTTGAGACCAGTGAACAGCCGAGACCTCTCAAACTGAAGGTCCACATCAATGCCACCATTTTTATACAGCTAGGCTTGAAGAGTGTTTAGATATGCACTATTAAAAGATTAAAGTATATGGTTATTATGATGACATGTTAAAGATATTTGGGAGAAAAAAAAATGTTTAATTTAAATATGGGCATATTAGCATTAGGAGCAGTTCATTATCTTCTCTGGGAATTTAGTCAAGAAAGACTAACGCTGTGTTTATATGCTCAGTCTAGCATTAGGTATTTTTTCAGTAAGATGATGGTAGAAACAAGCCTTCCCAGCTCTGCAGCCATAACAGCGAGACATAACAGATGGAGAATGTATCTTCTTTTGCCTGTTATACCTCTGTTACTTCAGTGGTGACACAAGAAACCAACCAACTCCCCTGTCTAGAGCACAGAAGGGCTAAAGAGGAGCTGCAATAAGATGAAAAAGAAATCATGAAAGCCTCAATAACCTACAGGGAACTCATCTATTTAGTATTTTATCCATTCTACATTAAAAGATCCATTCTAATTATACAGCAGCCTTACACATTTCCCAAACAGGTATCTTCCTACCCTATTCCTCATGCATCCATCATACACCTTCCTAAACTGTGCAAGCTTATCCTCAGGAAATTTTTCTACTGAAGTGCAATCTATCCAGCTAAATCTCTGTTAACCTGACAGCTTCTTCCAATTAGTCCTTCCTATTTAAGCTCATGCCCTGTGTGCTACTGCAGGCACATTCAATTAAGATGAAGAAAAAAGTGCAGTAGACAAGCTTGACATTAATATAAATAAATGAGTGTCTTTTCTTCATGCACAAAGATATCACAGTTCAGCATTCAATCCAGCTTTCAGTTCAAGGGGAATTAAATACAGATAAACTTGCACCAGTACAACATCTGTTTGCAGTAAGTAGAAGAAAGGTGACGTTAACAAAAGAGGAAAAATATCTTTGAACATCATGTACCTTTATGTGGATCACTAGGAAAATAAAATTAAGAGTGATTTCAGTGTCTTCTAATGACACTGAATTTTTTATACTGACAACACCATGAAAAGAGACAAACAGTTTGACAACAAGCATGGACTGCATTCTTGCTCTGAGAAACACAAAGCTGTAGTGAGCTTGGTCTTCTGCAAGATCAGAGAGGAGTAGCCTGCTCTCCTCTGCACACCAGAGCACTGCACACCATCAATCTGCCTCTCTGTAACACAACAAAAAATGATTTTATACATAAAATTCTATTAGGATAGATTCTTCTTAGCCATCTACCATGAGCGCCTCTGCCATTTATTTCTTTGCTGCCTGTCTCTCACTCTGTTTCATAGTATGAACTATCTTTTCTCTCAGGTGGTCCAAGAGACACTGTACTCAAGTTGAACCTGCAGCAATTTGTCCTGAAATAGTATTTAAACAACCACCACCTTTGTTTCTGATCTCAGATAGAGCTTCTTTTACTAGCAGCTTTTTTAGTCTTTTNGGGGAATCCAAACATTTCTCTCACAAACTTCAGCTGGGATGTCTAAAACATGAGAGACTATAGCAAAGCACATAGAAATGTTAAAAACCATACTTTGTTATAGAGTAGATTATCTCTAATTTACCTAAATATTGCAATGATTTGTCTGTTTAAAAAGCACAGATTTCTTCAGCTAAAGTAAAGTTTCCCAGTGTGAAGCATTTGCTTCACATCAATATCCTTGGCTGACTAGCACAGAGTTCAGCTGAGGGGCAAATCCCTTCAGCAACAGTAATTGTAACCATTTCTGAGAAGGCTAATTATGGTCCCTGTTAATTAGGATCTAGTCAATGAGACATGCTCGTAGATGTTCCTCAAGGATAAGACACATAACATAAAATATTATTCCTATGATAGTAATGGGCAACTATTAGACTCTTAGGAGGGTAGTTGTTCAGACCTCAGTAGAGAAACTGTATTTCTACCTTGACATCATCAGGAACATTCAGGATATTAGAAGCTGGCCAGGTACTTCCACACTTCACCATATGTGAACAAGACAGGAAAATATTGGCTTTACACAAGCAAGAAAGAACATCCAACTTTCTTTACATGTTGCTGTATTCTAACTTAACATACCAAAAACTGGAAAAAAAATTGAAGACACATGTAAGAAGCATTATGAGTCTTGTAAACACAGGAGCCAAAACCAGTAAGTTGAAAGTGTCCCAAAAAAGGCATTTTAATAGCTTCAGAGCAAATCATTTGTGTTCTGATTTAAATCAAGCATTGACCTGCTTTTTATAAACACACACATCAGTTAAGATATTTGCCATATGCTTACTTAGCTAATTATATCAAAATCTACTTATGCATTTATAAGGAAATGGGCTGCGGCCTGTTGAGTGTCATGATAACACAAGAAACAAGAGTTAAATCCTGTTCTGTTTATCCACACAAGTAAAGAGAAAACATCTTGAAAATGGCAAAGCCAGAATAAAATTTAATTGGAGCAAGAAAAAAATCTGGAAAACCAAGGACACAGGGAGGCTCACAAGCTATCCATGACTTCAACTACGCTAACATGGGGTTTTGTAGAATTTCCACCACACTGAAAAAGTAAAAAAATAAGAGAAACAACTGCCCTTGGGTGTCTGGGAGCAGAAAGGGAAGACCTGCACTCATGGCTGCAATTCATGTTTGAGTAATTTGCCCTGCTCTCAGCAAAAATGGGAATTCAGCCTAGGACATATGTTTGATCTCACTGCTAAGCATGCAGATAAACTGATTTTTCACCAGGGCTGTGTCTTAAAAGGTCTCGAGCACACATTGAGCATTAGTAGTGCCTGAAACACCACTCCCCGTAAGAACAGTGGTGGTCCCTGCAACAACCAGGCCAGGAGATGGATAGCTAGAGCAAAGCACACTTCCCAGCTTTATCAAGATTTCATTTTCTAGTGCCTTTCTTCACTCTGAGATGCCTCTGAATTTCAGAGATAAACTTGACCACTTTGAAAACTGTCTGAAAGACCACAAAGTTAAACACCACAACAACAACCACAACCACCATCCCATCTCTTGACATCTTGGTATCTAGTACTCTTGTAGTGTTTGGAAGTTTAATGCAGACCATCTATATTTGGACTTCTTCAAATTAGAGGTCATACCAAAAACCAAGAAAATTTGCTAGATTTTCACCTCAACTTTTTTGCTTTGCTGGCTAGGTAAACATAGCCTGGAGTGCACTAAGGGAGGTGTGATTTAAAGGTAGAATTAATACATTAACAATTTGAATATCTTTCTTGGGAGAAGACGGTTGAGCATCACCTGGTTTGTGCAACGTTTGCTTTAAAACTTAGGGCTTATTCAAAACCAACACACTGTGCATGTAATTCACCTTTTGACAGTAAAGCCACTGCCTTCGGTGATTTCAGCTAACTCGTTTTACTTCACAGCTGAGGCACACACAGTCTGATACCACAGCTCAGTTGATATTGGGGAGGCAATTTTAACTAACTCAGTCATTTACGACCCTGAGTGCCTCCTGCACTGGCTTAGACACACTGACATCTGGAAAGATGGACTGAAGTGCAATCTGTGCTGCCCAGTCTGAGCAGCGCTGCAGGTTACTTGGGGGCAGAAGGCTGCAAAACACTGCAGATCTAATTCAAAGCATAATGCAAATCTGTATAAAGCAAAATAACCAGGTTGGCTTCTTGGACAGCTGCATGAATTCTAGCAGAATTACAGCCTGGACAGTTTAACTACTGCAAATGACTCCTTAAGGATTTGAGTTTAGCAGGGTTTGATCTGGGGGTATTTACAACCTGGAGTTGGTTTCATGCATGCATCAGAGCTGAAACTGAGGAGACACGGAGACACGTCAATCTGCCTCACTCCTCATGCAGGATTTTAACTAGGGTAACAACGGGAGGAATTAAACTTTTTTGGGTAGTTGAGCTTGCTTGACCTGCCTTCCCATTGTGGCCACCATGTTCATCTGCATATGGACTCATAACCTGAAGTTGCACTGGGAGCATTTTAGGTGATTTTAAAAACAAGTCAGAAAATATAAACTCTCTTGTTTGTGGTTTTCTCTGGCTGAACTCCTGTCCAGACAGCTGCACACACAGAAGTGGCTTAAATTGCTTTTTTCCTCATGTCATTTAAATAATTTAGAAACACTGAGCAGAGAAATTGAATATTAAGTATTTTAAAGGTCTCTCAAGGGTCCCTGGAAGACAATTACAGAATACTGCTTGCAATCAAAGTGGAGATAGCACTTTCCTTTCTCAAAACTCAGAGGAGGTAGTGCTTGAGAACAAATGTTCCAGTAACAAAATATTTCAAATAACCGCACTCTTCACTGAAAACGTATGTCCTGTTTTACACAAGTACACAAAGAAAGACCATGTTTTCTTGTTCTTGTATAATAAAATGTTTTTCTGTATTTCTTCTTCTATACCATTCACATATAAGACACTCCATGCTGTAAAGGTTTCTATAGCAACGGAGTAAAATCTTTTACAATAGTAGCTGTTCTTTTCCCAGGTATGCTTATCAGCTGGTCATAGCTTAGCCTTTGAAATTAAGCTGCTTCTCTTTATGGAGCCGCACATCTAGAATGAGAAACTATTTTCCACTTAATTTACACGAGTAAATAGTGATGCCTCAAATCCAATTAGCAAATGGAGAAATGAATACAGGAATTTTAGTGGCAGAGAGTACATTACTGTGTCTGAGTGCTTCAGAAGCTTTGAAGCATGTATACACATCTCCCTTTCCTACCCTCAGGAAATTATTGCCCTCATGTCACAGGAGACAGGGAGAAGGCAGAAGCACGTGGAGAATAAGAGTCTTGCCAGAATCGTACAAAAGGGCTGTGGCAGAGAAGACTGTGAGATGAGGGTTCACAATTATGAGGCTTTTGCCCTGTCTGGCATACCATCTTGTGGAACACCAGTGAGATGGAAATTATAATTTCTGTTCAGTTTAATCTCCCCTCCAGACTATGCTAAAGTTAAAATGAACTTTGTTTCCTGTTTCTTCATTTGATGGCTCCTTGGGCATTGTTTCTGTGTGTGAAGCCTTTCCTTGCATCCATTTTAAAGAATCAGTGTAATCCCATCCCCACCACAGCTTGTTTCCAAATCCTTTCATTTTGTACTTCCTTGGACTCACTTCTTTGCCCAGCACTGCAGGAAGAACAGTGCTGACCGTGCTGTGTGCTCAATCTGTATCTTCCAAAGACATTGTAAGCAGCTACTTTTGCCTGAGATTTCACTCATCAATAAAGCTTCTTTTTTGTCTTTTATCTCAAACTGTTATTTTGTCCTGATTCGCATAGTATCGCTTCAGGACAAAGAGCATTTCACATTGCGTTTGTTAACTGTAGTGTACATTTATGCTACTGGAACAGTACAAAAGCATAAAGGATCCAGCTGTCATCATTCTTGTTTTGCGGAATGAATGCGAAAAGACAAAAACTTCACAACTCAAAAAAAGAAAAAAGTGCCTGTTCTTTGTCCTTCATCAATTTATTCTGAATTCGGGCTATTATTTAAACTAAGACTTTTAATCATACAAGCAAGTAATCCTTCTGTTGAATCAGTCCTTAGGAGGCAAAAGGCACAATATCTGCTTGTTGTAAGATGCTGGTTTTCCAGGGCCTGGAAGGCTGAGGACAGGCGAGCCCCACCATTTAGCACACAGTAAGCAGAGCTGGTCCAGCAGGAGGGAGGAAGACCTCCCTCTGGAGAGCCACAGCACTACGGTTCTCCAAGAGACCATCCTAAAGAAGGCACAACTCTGCTAGGACCTACCCAGCCTGGTTCAGAGAATTTAAAGCAACATTTTTCTCCAATGTTAACTGGCTTCTCTGTTTAAAAGTACCTTTTCCAAAGCTGCTGGTGTAACACTGAGTGGAGGTGGTTTCAAAGCAACCCACTCTGCACCATGCAACGTGTTTGGTCTCTGAGCTGTAAGTCTCCAGGTTAGAGCTTCCCAGCCTCAGTCCAGCAAGCTGAACAGCAGCACTCCTTCACTTCCCTGAAAACCACAGCAAACTCAACCACAGACCCAGGAGGGGCATGATGAATCTGAAAGTATATTGATTTTATTTTATGGGCTATTCACAGCAGATACTTTCACGTTAACATTTTCACCACAAATATTCACTCTAATTTAACTCAGTTGCTCTTCTGTAATTCAATAGAAGATCAGTCACTCGGCAGAACTGTCCTGGTTTCAGCTGGGATAGAGTTAATTGTCTTCCTAGCAGCCGGTACAGTGCTAAGTTTGGAGCTAGGTATGAGAGGAATGTTGATAACGCACTGATGTTTTCAGTTATTGCTCAGTAATGTTTAGTCTAAAGTCAAGGCTTTTCGGCCTTTGATGCCCAGCCAGCAAGAAAGCTGCAGGGGCACAAGAAGCTGGGAGGGAACACAGTCAGGGCAGCTGACCCAAAGTGACCAACGGAGTATTCCATACCATATGACGTTTTAGGAACTGCGGCGGGCGCGTTGTGGAGGAGGGATTTCCGGGTTGGTCGGTCGGCGGGTGGTGAGCAGTTGCATTGTGCATCACTTGTATATTCCAATCCTTTTATTATTATTGTTGTAATCTCATTAGTGTTATCATTATTAGTTTTTTTTCTGTTCTATTAAACCGTTCTTATCTCAACCCACGAGTTCTACTTCTTTTCCCGATTTCCTCCCCATCCCACTGGGTGTGGGGGGGAGTGGGTGAACGGCTGCGTGGTGCTTAGTTGTTGGCCGGGGTTAAACCACGACAAGAACAAGGCACTGAAGCAGCGAGTAATAAAGGAGACAGGTTCTGCTGCTGTCGCATTACTTTTGTTTTGTCATGCTGCATGTGTCACCAGGGAGCAAGGATTACTTTAATTACCAACTGCTTTAATGTTCAATAGTTATTATGGAAAAATTGTGAATCATGTTCATTTACTTTGACAGCATGACAATGGGATCACTTTTAGTCCTTGGCGGTGGCTTGGGGAGGGAGGCAGGAATGGAAGGAAGGTACTTCCGCAGATTTCAGTTTCAGAGGGGGTGTTGTCATTCAAAAGAAAGTATGCGATGGCTTTCAAACTGTTCTTAAGCTGGAAATGAGCTGGGTCCCCTGACATAGTCTATCAGAATTTCTACGTAGATAATCAGCAGTCCAGAAATGTTCATTATCCTCCATTTCAGCAGTTTAAAACTGATGCAGCTGGTGGGAAAGGTTTATTCCTTTGACTTCTGCTTTTCCAAATGACACTGTGAACTTTCAAGATCTCTGATGGGTTAACGTGAAAAGTGTACCCTACCCTAGCCCAGTCACTTGGGAATACCATGGAGAGGAATAACTAGATACACTTGGTGATTAGAGTATTTTTGAGACTTCTGAGTTTGATACCCCTTGGGACAAGATATTGAGCCTAGATGAGCTTAAAAGGTGGCAAAAAGCTTAAAAGTACTGTGGCACTATGTTGTGTTGCACGCTTCTCTTCAAAGGTCAAGGGAAGTTCAAAATTCAGGCAGTTTTATGCACCTTCTCTTTGGCTGCAGAATTTCCTGCCTCCTCTCTGCTCCTTGCTGCCTAAAGCTAAACATTAATTGTTCCATCTCTACCATACAGAAAAACAAAATAAAACTCAGTTTTGACTTATTTGTTGTGTTGGGTTTTTTTAACTTCGATGATCTCAGCAATCCATTTTCCAGTTCAGTCTTATCGAGAGCTGAGTCAGCTCAAGTGAGGAAACCGTGAATAAATTATTGAGGACAAAAACTTAACTGCATTTATGTGCCCAAGATAATGTACAGAGAGCTGTATTATACCCCGTAAATTGCAAATTAATATCTCTTGAGATTATAGATCATTTAGTGTCTTTCTTGACTGGTACAAGTAGCATTTTTCCAGGCTAAAAAAAACTCAAAGAGAAGTTGTTAATAAGGATGTTTCTTATCTTTTGGACCTTGAAGAAATGAAGAAAGTCCAAGTTTCATCCCTTATAACTCCTCTGAGTTAATGGTTATTTCCAGCTAATTCAAACAAACACTGAAACTGCTGGAGAGAGACTGGGGGAAGGTCAGCCACCAGAAGCACTCTCTAGCTTTCTTTTTTATTCCTGTCTGGAAATGGGAATACACGAGGGCACATGCTAGAGCTGTCCCAGGACACTGTTGTCACAACCCTGGAAACAAGACCAGGTCCCCTTCGCCTGCAGCACCAGAAACACCTTTCTGTTCACCCGGGGCTCTGACAAAATCTGGGTGAAGTGCTGGTCACAGACGGTGTGTGTTTTGGTTGTGTGTTCCCAGCTCTTCCCTGAGGAAGAAGAACTTCCTGGAACAGTGGTGTGAGACCCCCTGAGGGAAGGGGGTTGATCATCCTCCAAGAGGCGACTGAGCCGCACAGGAGAAGGGCTGACAGTGCCATAGCGAAGGCGGTGAGAGACGCAGGTTTAGCATGGAGGTTGCTGAGAAGGACAGAGATAAGATGTCACCTTACAGGTGACAGGAACATCCTCCCTAGAGACCACAGAGGACTGCACAGAGTTTGCTCCAATCAGTAATCCACTGAGCTGGCTGAAGTGAAGGCAGAAAGCATCAGTCCTGCAGAGGGCAGGGAGAGAGTGGGTTATAAACCTTTTATTTCTGTTATCTCTGGCTGCAGAGTTTTCTCTAAATAAAATGCTAACAATCATGGCTTGTTTTCTAATAGCACGTGGCTTGTTGAAGCTTGAAATCTTTTGGGTCTTTTAGGCACGTTTTTAGGGAATTCCCAGCAGTTCCAGTGCACTGGCCAGCTCCTCCCAGATCTGCTAAAAATTCACCCCCTTCAAGTGAATTATACCAGCAATATATACTGAATGCCGTCTTTACAACACTCAGTGGGTATTTTCACTTAAGTACCTCAGCCTGTTACCCTCTTAGTCTCCTGTCTCCCTACGTGAATGCTCCAGGCACTTCACAGGACGGTACCCCGGTAGCAGGTCTGCGTGGCAAAGACTAGGCAGGGGGTACTGCCTTGCAGAGGTCCAGGCCCACTGGTGCTTAGTGTGCTCCTGAAAAGCAATTACGTCAACTCCATAGTCATGAAAAGGTTTCCTGGTTGGCTGGTTTGTTTGTTTCTTTCTTAAACTGTTGCTGTAAGGGCAATGAACGCGTTTGTTTTCTGTAGGTTTTTTTGTTTTTTCAAAGGAGAAATAAAAAAAGGATCAAAAATATTTCAGAAATGATAACAAAATGCATTTCAGAAAACAAATTTACATTTTAAGGCACCAGTCTGCAGATAAAATGTTCCCCTGTGATTTCAAAACCAGAGGCAATGTAAGTTTGATAATAACAAATGACACAAGTGCAAGCCACAGGTATGCTTAACATTTTCTGTGTTGTTTCTGAGACAGCTTTGAAAGCTGGCTATCCTTTTCTTTGGATTCCTTGAAATAGCTTCAGGCAGTCATAAATGTAAATTGAACCCCGACTTCCAAGAAAACTAGTTGGAATTGGTAACTTAAAATATTACTCTTTCTTCAAGCAAGGGTGTATTGGAAGGAAATGCTGTGCCACATATGCTGCCTTCATTCTCCACATCTATTGTCTCTTGAAGATTTTTTAAGATTATATTAACCAGAAAAACATCCCTGGAAAGCATTTATCTTTTAGTAAGCACTGCAATGTCTGAGCAACATTTATTTTTCCCTTTTTTTTTTTCTCCCAAGTATCCAGATGCTTTTTTATAAGAGAGTCCTAGAAATAATTTAATTTCAAGAATGCCTTTTTATGCTCTGACTGCCAGATACCACAGGGAAAACTGGATTACAAACAGACTAAGCAGCTGTGTGTATTTAATCCAAGAGCAGCTTTTTTTTAGCTCTGAGATTCATGCTAATTTAATAATTTATTTTTAAAACTTGTTTAGAAGGTTGACATCTGAGGTTTGTTGAGTAGCTGTGGTTGCACTGTGATGTTTTGAAAATAAGTCTTGAAAAGAAGAAAAGCGGTTTGAGACACAGAGCTGTACCGTGTCTACGCCTGACGTCATTTCGCTAAGAAGAATAGCGATGGTAAGGGTGCTGAACTGGCCTAATGGTGGCAGACCCCTTAGACTCTTTAACGGCAGCAGGAGCTTCTCAACCCCTGCATGTGGTTGTGCCTTGACCCAAACTTAGGGACCATCATTAGGGAACGTACATTCAAACCGTGCATTCAGACCTTCTTTTTGAGTCAACACACAAGACTACAGACACATGCCTGGTTTTTGTAATAGAGAGCCCAGCCAGAGAGGCCCTCTGTGGAAATGCTCCCTCCCAGATATCAGTACTATGATCCCTTGATCCAAGAACAGGTTTTGCATCACTTTGGGACTGCATTTGATCATATACACAATGGTAAATTGACCAACTCACCCCAACACTAAGATGTCAATGTGCTAATGCTGGTCCGAGAATTTATTTAAAATGTAAGAGCAATTATTAAAGCTTTCTAAATTGCTCTAGACATTATGACCTGTGTGCCCAGAAGTACTAAAATAAAATTTGCAATGTGATCATTGCAAGGAAACTATAACAATATTTAATCATTTTAGTATTTCCTATACACCTTAACGTTGACAAATCACGTAATCCGCTGAAGGCACCGTACGCACCAGCATGCCTGGAAGACGTATTATGTGCACTCTGACGCATGGCAAAACTTCGCAAGTCAGAACACAAACACACTGGAAATACACAGCTGCTGTTTGAAGACAGGGCCCTACATTCTCTGTGGAAAAAGTTACAGTCACTCTCACCAGTTCAAGTGTCCATTGCTATTTTTGGCACTCACTAGTGACAGCAGCAGAATAAATTCCCCTTCCTCAATATTCAGAGCACAGCGTGAGACTCATCTCTTTGCTAAGACAATATCCTGATGGATTTGTAAGGTCACTTGGACTCCTCTCAGGGTCTGATGCTTCTGAGGAAGAGCTTCTGAAAGGGAGCAGAGAATTATTGCTCACATATTGGCCCCCCACACACACACCATGCCACACAGCATCTCTGGTTCATAAAGAGACCACAGAGATTGCAGAGGTGAGCCATGCCATTTTTTGCGGTGTTAATTATGTTGAGATCTCCTAGCCTCACGCATACATCACAACTATCTGCTGTACAGAAACGTTATCTTAAAAGCTGAGAGCTGCTGAGGTGAAATAAAGTGAAACAAATGGGTAAATTAAGAGCAGCTTTTCCTCCAGGCAATTAAGATGCCAAGAGGAGGAGAGTCAAGGAAGGGGATGCAAGGGAATCTCCAGGAGCGCAGCTGCCACTGAAGCAGCAGTGGATGGGTTCATTTGTACGACATTTCAGTTTTCAGGTTGGGCCTGGAAACAGCCAAAGAAAGCACTATATCAGGGATCTCCCCATGAGACAAACAGGTATGAAATTAGGGCAGGGTGAGAGGGCAACTTTGCCATAAGAGCCATGGATTCAGAGCAGGGTCAAACGTGGGTGGTGGGGGACCAGAGCGCTCTCTGCATCCAGCTCCCAGGCACTGCCTTCTCAGGCTGGAAATATTTCCCGCAGCAGCTCTCAAGGGCTGATTTCCCAGACCCTATGCCATGTTTCCCCTGTATACTGTCATATCAAGATGCAGACTGGCTGGGCAGGGGCACAAAGAGGGTAACACAAAGCAAGCAAGGCCTTAGGTGATACTGGGTAAGGTGGAATTAACACATGGGAAATCGTATTTCCTGTGCAACAAAACCTCCTCACTTCAGCCCTGTGTTTCTCAGTACACTTGGCAGGCTAAGTAAGAGCAATCCACACAACTTTGAGTTTTGCTAGATACCTGAAACATATTCAAAGGGTAACACAAACATATTTCATTACCATGATCTAAATATGAAATTCTGTGCTCCATTCCTAGCTTATAACTTGTTAAGGAAACTTGTTCTGTAATAGTATTTCAATGGTTCATTAAGTTGGAATTGCCTTTCACATAATTATCCTGCCTTCTTGTCAGCCCGCATTTCTAATACTGACGCAAATCCCCCCAAAATAAACAGAAGCTAGAGCAACATCTAATAAGAAATTATTGCTGCAGATATGAACATAATAAACTACTCACTAGCAATAAATACAGTTTCAAGGGCTTTACCATACAGTCTTACCAAGGTGTGTGATTTCAAAGACTAACTTTCCACGTAGTTCTACTGACAACTGTTAGATCAGAGGATGGAGGAATAAGCTTCCCTCTTGGATCAGGAGACACACAGCCGTGGGCAGAGCTCCTCATAGGAAGCTGACACTCTAATTGCAGACTTTTTAGTAGAGCAGATCTCTGCAGGCCTATGATTTATCTAGGGCTGATGAGCTTCAGCTTTCACTGCAGTCATGAAAAAAATCAAAGAGATTATTCACTGGTTCAGGAAGCACCTGTCTAATAGGAACGTATTAAGCAAAAAAAAATCTCTTTTGTAACATGAACTTTAGTCCTTGACTATCTCATTGTCTGAATAACCTTGCTTGCTCTTCAGGAGATATACCAGAAGAATAAGATATGTTAATAGTGTAATGGCTAACATCTGTTGGAGGCAAAGAATATTAATTAAACACTGAAAATACTTTTTTTTTTCTTTACACTCAAAAAAATGGAAAGGTGATAGAGGTGAGAAAGGTTCTGCAGCAGTTACATTGGGTTGTACTTCCCTTTAAACAGTCACCTGTAAATAATATTTATACAGTGTCAGTGGCATGAATTTATGGTTTTATTAATTTAAATGTACTTGTATTACAGTAATCCATTAGGCCTGGACCACAGGCCGAGAGCATTTAACACCCCACAAGTATGTACCCAGAAATATGACTGTGAAGTAAGAAAGATATTTTAGAGACAATGAAAGGAAATCTTGGCATTCAAAGGACAGAAAAGGTAAGGAAGTTGTAGAAAGGCACGATAAGGGCAAAGGTATGAGACACTTTTCACACAAGTCTTGATGTTAGTGTTAAGACCAGAACCCAGCATTGACAGAAAAGACAAAACAACCATCAAAGCACATCTCAAATCTAGAATCTCAAAGGCTTTGTGGAGGAAGGCTCTTGTTCTGCACATATAGAAACTATACCTGACCAAGGCACTTTCCCTAAGATAGGCCTTCCGACAAAAAAATCCTCAGTCTCATCCCTACCCAAGAAACCACACAGCCTTCCACTAGCTATCACATAATATGATGCAAAAGGCAAAGAGTGGTTGAAGGGGAAGAGACCTATAAAAACTTGACAAAACCTGGAAGAGGAAAGGAAAGTTTCACAGCTAACGTTACCCAAAAAAACGAGTGATATCCAGTTCTTCTTGAAGTTTGGCTGCAAGAGAAGGAATGCGATTCTGTCATGCTCCATCCCTTAGGGAAGTCCTGCCAGGAACAGCTCAGTTGAAAAGGATCAACAGGAATAGCAAATGAACAGCTAATAATGGGCAGTAGCCTTTCACAGCATATGCTGCTCTCAAACATACCAACTCATCTGTACATCTTTCTCATAACTGGTTTTTTGCCCTTTATCTTGTCCCTCTGGAAAAGAGAAGTCTGCCTCAGAATTACATTCCAGAACTTGCTATGGCATTGCCTTAGATAAGTATAACAGCAATTTTCCTTAAATTTTTAATCAAGTTTATAAGTGCAAGGAAATTGCATTTACAGACTTCCAACAAGAAATTGTTGCAAGTACTAATGAAGCTATAACTAGGATCGAACCAACTTACGTTTAAGTCGGACCACACAAGATATCAGTACCCAACAGTACCCACACACACACACACTGAACTGGGAGGTTGTCAAAACTGAAGAGAGAATCTGGATCTGCTGAAATTACGGATTTATGTTCTGCTCAGAATTGCTCCTGAATAAGCCCGGACATACTCCACCTAATTAAAAGGGACTACTTTGGATTCCCATTAACTTAATTCAAGAGCCAAATGGCTGAAATTATTTTATCTGTATTAACTTTCTAGGGGAAGAGAAACACTTAAACTCTATTTTATTGCAGGAGACAGCGGTTTTGGTTAATGAGAGCAGTATAACAAACAACTTTTGGGGGAGGGAATGCAGAGAGGAAACAGAAGCAGACAGCTAACTCTAAATTAAAAGCATTGAGGATGAAATTCTTGGCAATGTGGATTATTTGCAGCTCTAGTAAGAAAATACTGGCAAGAGCCCTTGTGAATATAATTCCCTAAATCTTGGTTTGACAGTAAAATATTCTGCAAAAATAAAAAAATATGCAGTTGCAAAACCTTTTGTATCAGTGAAAATACTGCTTGAAAGTCTGACAGTTACCCTAGTTAAACTATTAAGGTGCATTTTTGTAACATGCTTGGACAGAGTATAACTATTATTTTTAATGTCAAAAGAGTGCCTGAACTGGTTGATGGTAATAGAAAGATGTCAGAAGCCTTGAAAGCACGTCAAAAGCCTGGCTATTTCCCCCCTAAAGTCCACGTGGTTCAGAAATTAGACGGGTCTGCTTTACAGTTTAATTTACCAGTAAATAAAATCTCATCTCAAACGTTATTACTTTTCAAATTTTTATTATTATTTTTCAATTTTTTCTTCCCACAACGTTAAAAAAATTATATAGGTGTCCTTACCCTTGGCCATGATGCAATTTGCCTGAATGTATTATATTCATAGACTTAGCACATGAACCTCTGTTTAAAAGACAATGCATGTATATTGCTTTTGTTTTGAAGTTGTTGAGTACAACATGTTTGCCCCAAGAGAAATTCTAAGATCAAGAAGTACTTTTGCGCTGTTATTACCAAGCTCAGAAAGATTCAGAATTGTAGTAATTAAAGATTATTATAATGGCCACATAGAGATTAATTAAATTCCCATGGACATCTTCATTCTTGCACATCAGATTTTGTAATTTTTATATTCTATGTACAGCTTGTGCATTCATGTGGGGCAGGTAAATGTTGGCCCCAATTTTAAAAAGTGAATTGTGGTGCTGCAATCTAACTTCCAAGTGGTCATCGCATGGACAGGTTACCACACGCAGAACTCTTTTTGCTACGTGAACGAATGGAGACTCTAATGAGAATAGACATTTAGCCTCTCAGAAGGATACTAAGCGAGGTCATGGCTTAAACAGCTGCAGACTGGGAATCTCAGGTTTCATTCCAGCTGTGGGAGAGGACAGCTCAGGTGGCCAGAGGTTCTTCCACTCATTCTTCAGAAGTCCAACTCTTGCTGCCTGACCCTCTCCAGACCTCTTGAAGATTTTTATTCTCCCCATATCCTATTCCATTTGAGACTGACACCTATGCCCCAAATAATTTCTTGTTTGCGAAGTTTAAGTAAGTGAAAACAGGGTCTGTGTCACGGGAAGTTCTCAGTGACGTTAGCAGTGAATAGTAGCACCAGCCTGTTACTACTCATCATGGAGACAGATTGCAAATACCTGCACTGAACCTCTAAGCATATCCAGTATAAAATAAATCTTCCCAGAAGCCAGAGCCAAATCTGACTGAACAAAGCCCCTGTGCTGCTGATGAAAGTGCTGTGTCTTTTCTACTGCCAAACCCAACCTCACTACTTATTAAACATTACACATGATTTACTATATCTATTATCATAAACATACCATTTTAAATGTTTTTATAACACATTCAAAAACAAGCACTTCAGTTGCTTCAAAGATTATGGGGACTGCAGCAGTTTTTTAGACACACAGTCCATGCAAAACATGTCCTTTCTGACTGTTTCAATTCTAGTGCACATGGAAGTAATTGAATTTGGTTTTTTTCCAATGCAACGGGGAGTGAAAAAGAGGAAACAGAGTGACTTTCACGAAAACCAGTGAGATTAAATCATATTGGGATTTGCAAATTAATTTATTCACTTCATGTTATCTTTCATTTTCATCCCTCTTAGGACTTGCTTCCAACTGGAATTTAAAATACAGAAACATATTTTTAAAAAATTCTTTTAAGACATCCATTTTGCAGGCTCAGAGGAGTCAGAGAGTTTGAGTTCAGCTGAGATAAGCACTCAGAAGAATAAATGCTTATCTGAACCAAACTTTCTGAGGTTTTTCATGTTATAAACAAGCATCTTAGCTGCAATCAGGGATGTAAGAGATCAGGGATGGTCTTGGGACTAAGTGCTCCAGCCATCATGCTTCTATTTCTGACTCTAACAAAGTCCATCTATCTGACCTTTGGCCAGTCGTTTAGCCTCCCTCCACCAGTCCACTGCATGTAAAATGGAGATAGCAATACTTCCCTTTCCTTCAAATATTGGTCTCTGCTGTCTGTTCTTAATATAGCCAGAATGGGGACAGCAGTTAACTGATTAATATGGAGAATACCCTAACTCTTTTGAACCCCAAGACATTGTTGTAACATTAAAACCATAACTAGTTAGTAGTGTGGGACATTGCAAATCCATTCCCTTCCTTGGGAACTTCCTTCATTTCCTTCCTAAGTTTGTTTACAAAATGTTTTTAAGTGACAAACCATACTTAATAAAGCCATTCAGTAGAGACTTTAGAAAGATGTATTTAATTAGAAAGCTTTGGTGGAAAGATATTGTTGGCAATTTTAGGCACTGATGTTTTGCAAAGGAAAACATCAAATATGCTAAGGAAAGTGGTACTAGATTGTGTAATATCTTTTTACTTCATCTGATTGATTATCTCATATATGCAAGCTCATATCTCAAAGTGGTGGTTGCCAAAATCTTAGGGAAGTCCAAAGATTGGCCTGAATGCCTGATCTGTGAGAGCATCAGTTAGAACAGATGTGTGCTGCATTTCCTTCTCTCATTGAATTTCTACCAGGGTTTACTAAAAATTTTTTATTCTAAACATTTTATGTGCTTTGGAAGCCAACGCGATGTAACTAGCAGTTTAAGCTAAATGGAGCTTAACAGCAAGTTTTCATACTGCCTCTTGATTTGACAGATGTTATGATACTCATTAGAGGAGAGACTGGTATTAAGCCTTTAAGACAGATGTGACAATGATGGGAGTAGTTGCTGTTCCAATGCATGTATTCAAGAGTTTGGTGTAGGGATACCATGAAGTAAAGTAATGAATTTCAGCTCCTAACACCTGTTTTATACTGTATCCAGGTCAATAATCAGAGACAGTATATGCATCCATTCAAAAGCGCATAGCTGGAAAAATTAAGTCAATGCAGATCTTCAGAGAGGTGTTTGTTCTAAAGCCAAGGCCTTAAAAAAGCAAAATAATCAGAAAAAAAAAAAAACAGCTTTTGTTGCCAATTACATGCATCAATATGAATTTCTGTATTAACTGTGGTGCATCATAGTAAAGTAGGTTGATGCCACTGGGACAAAGAATAAAAGCACATTATCAGACATCTATAATTTACTGTGCCAGCTTCTTTGCATGGCAACGGAAAGCTCTGCTGGTGATTGAAAGCAATATGTGCATCACGTGGGAGCAGACAAAATTACCCAAATAAAAACAAGAAAACAAGAATTTAAATAAAAGTCCTATTTAATGTCAAATTTCCTTTAATTCTCAGGTTTTCATTTCCAAAGCATTTTAAAGAGAGGTTTTGTTTTCACAGACTGGGCATCTTCAACGAGCAGACAGAGAGGGAGTGCTCTGTTCCCTCCTACCGTACAGCACGGTAGTTGGTGAATTTTCATGGGACAAGTGCAATGAGGAATTAAACCCTCTCATTCCAGGGGGCCCAAAGCCCATCTTGTCACCAGAGTTCATCCAGAAAACTTTGTACCTTCTGGGGAAAACTGTTTGTAACACAGAAAGCTAGTGTAAACTTTGCAGTTTGCTTTGCAGAGCAATTTAGATATTGCACATAACTTATATTTTTGAGAGATTTTCTTTGTGAATCCCTTAGGATTAAGGGTAAAGTCTAAAATATCCCACTATGAAATCTCACCTTGTTTATGATTTAACAGGAAAGTGTAAACCTAACATTGTAAGATCATCTTGGCCTTAATGATCTCTCTGGCGACAGTGGTTTAATCCGTGAAAGATTACTGTGACAGCTGAAGTCTGCGCTTTAGGCCATGAAAATCTAAGCAGGCGGTTGTGAGTGTGTGTGCAGGATTGGAGTGAGAGGCTCTCACCTTTCACCTCCATGCACATGTTTCCGCAGCTTCCTCCTGCCTGGCTCAGACAGGCACAACCGTGCCTTCTCCCTTATCTGCTCTCATCCATTCAGAGCACACCTGCAAAGAGTGCTTTTCTAGACCATCAATTTGGTATCTCATCTTGAAATCTATCCATGCTGCTTCTTCCATATGCTCTAGAGCATCCAGTCTTGGCTACTTCTTTTCTCTTCCAAGGCACCCCATATTCTATCCCACCTCATTGACCTATTTTTCTGAACAATACCAAGAGACCAATAGACTCATGGTGCCAGTTTGCATCACATACCCGCGGAGTTTCAAGTTACTATACTTTTACATATGGAAGGTGACCCAGAGGGTAGCACCTTATAAACTGCCTCAGTAATTGCATTCAGATTATTTCTTAAAACTTTCCTTGCTGTGATGACTACCAAAAGTCATGGTTACTGTGCCAAGTCTCTTGCTTATTACATAGACTAATGTGGTCTTTTGTTTCTTTGTCTTCACCTCACTGTTGGTTGTCTTGCTGTGTACTTGGGTTACACAATCTCTGAGGCAGGCTTTTTTATTTAGCTCTACTTCAAGCTTCCAGAACAACGTATGTATACTCCATGATGGGCAGTAGATTAATGCAACACAACAAAATGTTTTCAACTAACATTGCATGCTGTGTTATAGGTGTTGGTGTAAAAAAGCAGCATGACCCACCTATGAAGTTTTTAAAAAGTAAAGCTTTGCTATTTTTTGGTAATACTTCTCTTTGCAACACTAGAGAGCAAAACTAAAACATTCCATTTTCCACAGCAGGTATTTCAAGAAGAGATAAAAATAAGAATTGAGAAGGGAATAATTCCAAGCACAGAAAACAACCCAATAAATAAAATTAAACTATAAAAACCGACTACATCACTGCTCACAATTTTACCAGATGTTGGATATCATGGCCATGATTCAGCTCACAACTGTCTCATACTTAGTTTTTGGTAGAAGGTGCTTCCACATCTATATGGAAGTGCTTAATTGATTTTTTTTTATTTATAAGGGAAGGCAGGTTTCCACTCCAAGATTCAAATTCACTGAACTTTGCAAGCTACACCATGTAGTACCATTATTGTGCTTTCAGGTTCCATTTTTTATGCCTAGTATGTTAGGAAAAAGCCTTCTGACTTTCTGATGATGCATTTAAATGAATAAAGGGAGCCATGGGGGATAGCTGGAGGCCTAAAAACTACAGCACACTCTATGCTTTTGTGAATACTTACATTTAATTAAAGAGCACCATATGCCATCAAAAGTATTGTTGGCTAGGTAACGTCCCTTCTAACAGATGTGATTACAGACAAAGGGTAAATATTATGCAGGAAGACATTAATAGTAGCACAGCCCATTGGGAAAGGAGAAACGTAGTAATACGAAAGCTACTCCAAGCCGCACTGTGCTATTTGGCAAGAATATAGGCTTGCTCTGGAAAATATCTACCTTTCAGCCTTGCACAGAAAAATTCACGAGCTATCCAAGCTTTATCCCTTAGACTTCTCTTAAAAATACACGTTGTTGCCCTCCAAAGCACACAAACATGCTGTGGGCTTTATATTTTACCTCAGAATGAGGCTGGGTAGAAGTACAATTGACTTTTAGCGTAAAAAGACCTGCATCAGGTACTTCCAGTCCACTCATTCACCCTTGCAACACAGAGCCCTTCCCAGCTGGTTCCTGCATCCCTCAGCGATGAGAAAGCCCCTGCAAGGAACAAGCAGAAAGAGTTGCATCAGACAGTCACCAGCTTCTTCGGAGCAGTCCGCATCCCAGCAGCACGTAAAAGAGCATTTGGGCCCTTCCAGACCCTGCGTGGTGTAGTATAAAACCTGCTACCTTACTGTCTGGTGAGCTATTCCTCCAGCTCCTGGTATGTACTTCCTTCCACTGTGCCAGACTGGGAATGGACCACAGCCAAACTATTTATCTGAAAAACAAAAGGATGAGAAAATAGCAGAAGGGAAGTGAAACAAAAAACAGTAAAAGGTGAATGGAAAAGAAATGAGAAGGAAACATACTGGGAAATTATTTAAGAGCTTCCCGAGCTTTAATGTTACCTCTTGTCATACAAACTGGAGAGCGAGTGCTGTCATGTGTCTGTGCTAATGGAAAACAGGAAAGACACTTTAATTCCTTGCTTACTTGTTTTTATTGCTAGAATATCTATAATATAAAAAATATATTTTTGGCTCATTTGTATCATCTATACCATTTAATATCAAGAACAAAATAGCTCTATAACCACCTTAGTTACTGTAAGATAAAATAACTATTAACTGAATCAATATAGGCTAAAATATACTTGAGCTACAGGGTTCAGAGATTGTCAGCTGCAACTGCCAGGATGTAATATTTGCTGAGCATAATTATTCTTTCCTGCTGGCATGGAAACATGCTTTCAGATGCTTTTGGCTGCAGCCAGTTAGGGCACTGGCCAATTAAGGCAATAGAAAATACTCCATTAATGTCAATGGGTTAGCTAACACACTCGGAAAATGGTTGTAGTTCAGCTAGTATACATGTTTGACAAGAAATTAAGCTTAAAAAGGATGCCAAAACCACATCTGTCCAAAGATATGAGTGGAAAAAAGCTACTAACTTTTCATCAAGAAAGCTGATGCTCCACCATTTTGACTGATGTCACTGCAGAGTTTCCAGCCCTCAAAAAAACATGTCCTTCCTCAACAACACTGTATTTGTCAGGAATAAGCTATAAGAAATCTTTTCATCTCTTTCTCTGAAAAGATGACTAGTCTCATGTAGGGGAAGAAACTACTGATGCAGCATGTCTTGACGTTAGTAAGCCTTTTTTTTACAGTCCCATTTCTGTTCTCAGAAAAGAGCTTGAAAGAAAGCCTACAGGGTAAATGCATGTTAATATGTTAGCCTACCTGCTTCAAATGAGGAGGTCATTCAAGTCAGGTCACATAGTCTGTCCCAAGACTAATCTATTTCATATCTTTATCAATGACTTGGGTGATGTGTTAGTGTGTAGGTCATGCCAAGATGAGAAGATTAGCATTTAAAATTAATTTTAACAATTGGAGTAATAGTCTGAAAATGATAAAATTCAAAGTACAAAGGACAATGCTAATTGAAAGGCACACATACAAAATGGGGAATAATCAAGCTATGTTTCAGCATTGGGGGTTTTTGTGGCTCAAAAACTGAAAGTGAAGAGATACTGTTGCAAAAAAGGATCTACTGAAAGTCACCAACACCACCCTTCCTTCCCTCAGTTATGGGATACTGACAATGTGCTTGGCTCTTCTTCCACACTTTCCCACCTGTTATTTCCTCTCCAACCCATTCTGAAGGTACACCTCTATGAGTTTTCCCGCAGGCAACAATTTTCCAGTTGTTCCTCTCCATAGGAACTCTTCTAGAGGAGCTCCTTCTCCAAGGGTTGTAGGGAAACCCGGACCTAGTAATCCCAGCAAGACTCCTCCCAGGAATTTATACAAGTCTTTCTGTAAGACTCCTACCACTTCCTTAGGTTTTCTCCTACTTGATCTCTTCTTGAAGATGCTGTCTTTCCATTTTGTATGGGATGAGCTAAATTACCAAGACATTTCCCCTTTCTGAGCCTTCAAGATCTCCTTTTCTGAAGACAGAGCCACCCTCTTTTCTTGCTCCATGACTTACTTCCCAGATAGTTTAAGGCCCTCTAGCAGTTCTTTAGTATCTAGGCCACTCCCCTCTTCTACAGTCCTTCTTGATCCCCCCTTGTAGGATCAACCTACACATTCTCCTCCTTAGCCAGTTTTCTACTACCAGGCTCGTTCATTTTGATGGCAAACACTTGCCAGATGTGGCAGGCACACCTAAATGAACAGTTCTGGCCAGGCTAAGGCCTATATGAGCAAAAAATATTGCAAGACAGAGAAAATTATTATACTCTGGAGAGTTCTTGTGGGTCCCATTTGGAGTTTGAGCAGCTTATTCTCAGAAAGATGTAGAGAGGCTGGACGTAATTCAGAGAAGAATAGCCACAGTTATAAAGTTTCCAAAAATGAGGTACACAAATAGACAAAAAATGCCCCACAAATCGGCTTTTTCTAAAACTGGAATGAAAGGATGCATAAAGCAGACTACAAAGTTATGGAGTATGTCAAAAAAGGATGGCGATCGACTGTTGTTGAAAGATAGAACAATAATTCACTTAATTTTCAGCAAGGGATGTTTAGGCTAGATAGTAGGGAGGTCTCAGTATACCAGTCATTACATGGTACCCCAGGGAGGCAATAACTCAGGGGGTTACTGGAACCTCGGTCTCAGAGGGTTTTAAGGATAGGTTATTTTGCCATGTTCAAGAAACACAGATGCTCAGAGGAGGGGTATTGGTTAGATAGCTTCCTGAAAACTTTTCCAGTGCTGTTTCTTTGATTTCTTAATATAACTCTCAAACACTGGCAACAATACTTAGGGTGAGAATTATAGCCGTCCAGAGATTGTACCTAAGTGATCACCAAAGCACAGTGACAATGAGTGACAAA